>CM039432.1:1345000-1362500 GCA_022379115.2 Bauhinia variegata
TCATTTCAGCATTACCCAAAACGACATGTAGTTTAAGTCGTCTTCAACCTCTAGCCGGGTCGATTCGACCCAGTTGCGACCCACGGACCCGTAGCCAAAACCCGACATTTTCCAGCCATTTTTGACATCAAATTTTATGATTTATAGCCCAGAATGCATAAAAATCCCATTTGATATCAATTTCTAACCTCCAAAGAGATTAAAACATCAAAAATTTTAGTGCCCAAAAATGAACTTCAAACCGAAAAGAAAAATGCAAGATAGAGGCATTACAAGGCTCTGATACCAAATGCAAAACAATTTTCTTTAATGTTCAAACATGCTAATGAACATAACAAGCATATTCAAACATAATGCGGAAGCGGATCAAGAGAGCCTACCTCCAGCCATTGCAAAACGCTTCTTCTTGGTGTCTCTGTTTCTCTTCCAAGCCTTCACTCTCTCAAACTCGATGGTGTTTGTTTCTGAAGTGAGGAGTCGGATTGGTGACCAACAGAGAGGAGGAGAACGCCTTTTATACTCCTCTGCCCATCATGGAGGAGTTGAGACGTGGCTGAAAATCAGCAAGTGTGTGGAGTCGTGGGAATGTTATGGAATGATGCTGGAAGTGGGAGAAGCTTGGTCACAACATGGACCACCTTCTGAAGGAGTTCCAACGGGAATATCGGGGACCTCATCGTGGAACTCCAACATCTTCTGCATGCTTTGAACGGGTGACTGCTGTTCCTGCATTCAAAAGAGACGAATTTGATTGTTGTTACCGCCATAATATATTAATAGCTTAGTCCAGGTTTTTCTTTCATAAATAACTTCGTCCATGTATCTTCAAAAAAAAAAAAAAAAAGCTCATGTTGAGCATTTACATTTCCTACATAAATGTTCTGCCTCTGTCCCTTGATAAGTATGTATGTATTTCTAGAAATAAATTGGACCAATTTCCATGGACAAGCTTGCCCAATCAATTTAGTTCTTGAGAAAATTATGTGGTGAAATTGGACAACTAGATATGGGGTGCACTTTCTTTTGACCACTGTTTATTCTATTGTGCAAGCCTTGTATTCATTGGTGATTATTTGAGCATAATGGTTGATTCTACGCATCTGATAATTTTATAAATTTACAATTGGATATAAATTAATTTTCCGAAGAAGAGTAATTATATAATTTTAGTTTATCCATGAAAATAATATGAATATCCTTTTTTTGAATAAGATATTGTAAGATATCTTCTTAATATTTGGATAAACTTAATTTTACTCTTTCTTGATAATAAGTTGAATTGAAACTTATCGGTCTTAACTTGTAGAAGAGAGCAAAATGAATAAAATCATAACACCTTGTTTTTGTCTTCAATAATAAGAATTCAAATTAACTGCACGTGTGAATCCACGTATGTTAAGGTGAGGAGTCAAGTCTACTTCGTTCCTGTTGTACCGCACTAAGTATGTTTTTTCATTTTTCAGTTTAACCCTTAACCTCTTATAAATTACTCAAATGGCTCACCTAAGTCTGTTATGTCAATTTTAAGTCAATGTCAATTGGAAAATATATTCATAAAAGAAGAAATTGAGTGGAGGAAAAACAAAATAGCAAATTGGATGATTTGACTCTGGGATTAAAAAAACTCCAAATACTCGAGACCCAATGTCACATTCATGTTACATTAGAAATTTGTTTCCCACTTTCAGACACATGGATTGACTAGGATCCAAAAAGCTAAATAATGCGTGGGAGATTAAAACTTAAGTAAATAAATTTTCGACTTTTTATAAAAATTACAATTATTAAGTTAATTCTATTCTTTAACTTAAAAATAATTTAATTAATAGATATTGAGAATAGAGAAAATATAATAAACATATTTTCAAAAATAAAAGGAAAGAAGTTATACAATTGTTTGTGCTCATCTTAATATTATATATATATATATATATATATATATATATATATATATATATATATATATATTATAGTTGATTGCAAAGGTAAAATTATAAATAAAAAATATAAGAGAGATGAAAAAAAGGCAAAAAAGAAAAATAAAAGTTGACCTAGCATGTCTCTTAATTAAAATGTAAAATTAAAAAAATAAAAATATGAAAATATTTTCTAAACTAAATACACTCTTTCGTTCCAGAAATTTTTCTTAGATAAAATAGATTGAAAAGCGTCTACTAAAACTTAGAAGATTCAACTTCAAAGCAATATCAAAGATTCTATGAAACTTAATCTCTTAGTATCACTTATCATTTCGTTACAATTTTAAGATGGAGAATGAAAAGTTCTCCAGTCATTCAGACCAATTAAATGAAAATAAGAGGGAGAAATTATGTTTGCTTTGATTTTCTTTTGGTCACTGTTTGCTTTCTAAATTAATTAAGGATTTGTTTTTATCTGAATTAAGTATGGCTTTTGATGATGCTACATATAGATGTTTTGTAGGTGTATATGATATATATATATATATATATATATATATAAGTTTGTTAGCCTGGCGCAATTTTTGGCTCTCATTAGGCTTCCAACCAATCAATAGCCAAGTTTTTCCACTCTTTTTTTAGGGTATTTTGGTCAGAAATACTGTGATGTGTAAATGATAGTTAACGTACGTTTGGTCTTTGAATGTAAAAAGGCGGAATTTTACATTGAAACATGGAAATGCATTTGGAAAGCGTGGTCTCGCAAGCATTCTTCTCCGTTTGCTTTTCAAAATCCATCCCCATCTCTTTTTAAATTTTGAAATTTTATTCTACATTTTCAGCCTTAAACCAAATCCCTCCACCATCCTTCTTTCATTTTTCAAATTTCCTTCTCCATTTTCAATGACTCTCCACCTGCTTCCTTCTTTTGTTACAATTACTTCTTTTTCTTTCTTCTTCGTTTGATTGCTTCAATCCACACCTACCTTATGTTGATTTTATTGAGCAATAAGGTGTTGGGAAGGCAACGAGAAGCAACAAATGAGCCCTTTTTCATACTATGCAGGCTCATTAGGTTAGGGTTTTGTTTCACTTGTCTATGTCCTATTGTGATACCAGCAATGGCAAACCAGGTACGAAATTTTGCTGGCTGGAAACTTGGTGCTTTTGTTGCTCTGCATCAATGTATGGGCACAAATCTGTTACTTTTTTTTTTTTTTTTTGTTATACATTTTGGTATGGTGAGATTTATGAATTTGTCATTATTCTTTCATTATATTGCATACTTTCAGTGTTGTAGGTACCAAACAGTTGAATGTGAAAGCCCAGGTAAAATTTCGTTCTTTGTTTCTGTTTCTTACCCCCTTCGTTGGAGAAGTTTAATTCTGTGAACAAACGATTGAGGGCATATTATATGGCATTCCAAATTTAATCACTTTCAAAACCTACTAAACATCTGGGCTTCAAATTCTTTTCTTTTTTTTTTCTTCTTTTAAAGCTTATACTGTGTGAAATTCCTACAGGGTGCCATTGAGGATGCTGATGAAGATTCTATTATATGGCCTACAAGCATCGAAACAGCTTACTTACACTCATTCTGATTTTTGGTTTCAATCTTCAGATTTGCAGAAGCATTGAAACAACTTGCTCAATTTTCTCACCTTACAAGCGTTGAAATCTCACCTATGCTTTGGTTCAGTCATATTTGATCAAGATCAGCTTGGAATTCCATACTTTGATGTTCAAAGAGAGTGAAGGATTCATGACTGGAAAGGTTTAAATTTTTTCCACCTTTGCTCTTTTATCTGTCAACTATTGGTTCTGGGATTTTGGGATGATTTCTAGGATATATGACTGGAAAGGTTTTAAATTTTACTTTTCTGCATATGATCATTTACTGTAACTTTTCTTTTACCCAAAAATTGGCTTGCTTTTCAATGTTAAAATAGTGTTGCGATTGTCGTTTCTTTTACTCATAAGTTTACTTTATACCCATAGATTTGCTAAATCTATAATTAGTAATAACAAATTATTGCATGACAGATTTAGAAGGATCAATAGATTGTGCTGGTGCAGTAGTAATACCTACAATGTGGAGACCATTCACAGCTTACTACTATAGGTCGCAATTGGGTAGCATTGCGCACCTTGTAATGGTTAAGGTGAGCAATGTTTGTATTTAAGTATATTTGTTTCAATTTCATTCACAATAATTTATTAGTTATTGTTGTTTCATTCATGCCATCCTTACAACACCAAATTTATCAAGTTGGTTTGAAACAGAAGAAAATTTAAATAGAAGAAAGTCCATAGAGTTGGCTATATGAAAGTTGTCTACTTTCTCAAAAATCTTATGATGAAGAGCAAGTCTATAAAGGATTATTCAAGAGCTCCTTCAATAATCTAAAACTCCTATATTAAAATTCCTTCTTTTACAAATCTCATGAAGAATAAGTCTATGCTTTTTGTCACAATGCTATCTTATCCACTTCTGTGTTGTTCTATTCATTTTACTGGAAATATTGTGCTTGGAACAAGGTATGGGATGTTTTGCCTATTGTCATTGGGCATGAGTGCAAGGAGATTGAGACTGAGCTTTAGGTTAGTGGTCTATTTTTTTGTCTTATTATTTTTTGTTTAGAATATGACAATGGGTGTTCTACCAATTTTGTGTTGAAGTTCATAAACACCAAGGAGGAGCTGCAGTCATGGAAGAGTGCAGGCCGTTGGGTGGTCGGTTGGTGAATAGAACAAGCACTCCGTACAATTGAGAGGGGTAGCTAGGTGTGTTGAGAGCACTGCTGAGGTGAATGGCCTTCTATAGGGCTGATTCAGTACCAACAACTCTCCAGTTAGAGCTTTTGTGGCACTCCTAAGGTGAAGGAAGTAAGGCTGCAAAAGGGCATAACTTAGTTCTGTACAGTAATGGTGGTGAGATGAGGATGCAGAAGTGATGAACATGATAAAAGTAGTGAAGTATGATAGTTGTTGAAGCTTAAGAAAAGTGAAGGTATTGAAGTCTGGATGTGTTACAAAAGTGATGAAGTGGGGTTTTGGTGGTACTTCTACCGGCAGCAACAAGGGTTGAGTTTGGGCTATTATTGTGGAAGAAAATAAATGTAGTTATGGCGGTGAGAAGATGGTGGAAAAATGATGAAGTTTGGATTTTGTGAAATCTGATGTATGTTGAAAGATGGTTTTAGGGTTGTGTAATAATGGGGTAAGGTGGAGTTATGAAGAAGATGAAGATGAAAAAATGGTGGAATGTGAGCTTTAATGGTGTTTTCTGTAGAGTAACGGTGATAAGGATGAAGAGAAAAAATAGTCGAGAATGGAGTTTGATGGTGTTTCAGCAAGATAGCTTAAGGTTCTTTAATGGCTGCCAATGGTGCTTGTTTCTGGAGGTGTTTTTGGTAGAGTGATGGCAAGATCCTCTTTAATGGTGGTTTTAATGGTGATGTAGAAGAGAAGAAAAATGGTGAGTGTTGATTTTGGTGGTTTTTGGGCATAGTAACAACAAGGAAGCTGTCATGATGTCTTTGGTGCTAATTTCAGCGAGTATTCATAGAGGGAAGAAGATCACATGGGTTGAGTGTTCTAAAGAGTTTGGGGCATGTCACCGAAGTGAGCGCGTCATTGAAGTGCACTATACAAAAGTGGTTGGAAAAGTCAAAGGGTGCAATTAAGAGGTTGCATGTTTGCAAGTGAAAAGGTGATTTGCAAAAGACGCAACAAGCGAAGTAAGCTAGACGTCACATCCCGCTCAAAATCTATACAACAAATGCATATTGTCAAGGTATATTCTAAAACTTCTTAGAATTTTTTAGATTTTTCCAAAACTTTTTAGATTAGCCTAGATGTCTCTAGAAGATTCTAGAAGATGCCGGAATTCTCTAGAAGTCTCTAGAATATCTTGAAACTCTTTAGAATTCTCTAGAACCTTGTGAAAGACATATGAGTTCTCTAGAAGGTTCTAGAAGCTCATAGAACACTATAGACACTTGTAGATATTTGTACATCATTCTAGAAGGACCTAGTAAGATGTATGAAAATATTTAGATATTTAGGCTAGAAGGCTCTAGAACATGCAATTGTAGTCACACATTTGGGAGGCCAAACAAGTATAAATAGGTCATTCCCCTCATTTGTAAATCAACCTCAAGTGAGTGGAATTCTCAAGTGTTATTCCCAAACTCTCTCTTGTGTTCATTGCTCTCCAAATTCCTTGCCTCATCTTCGCTTCCAAGTGCTAGTTATCCTTGTCTTCAAACACAAATAAGCTTACTTAGCATCTCCGATTGTGAGATTGTCTAAGTGCCGCACGGGTTGAAGAACAACCCTGTGACAGATGGTATAAGAGCCATTCACTTGATCCTTGGTGTGGCTTGATTGTGGGAAGGAGGAGCACTATGGCATCGGAGGAAGGAAATGTTGCTGCTGTTGAGGAGTTGCGACAAGAGCAACCTTGTGGAAGGGAGGAACAAGCTCGCACACAATCTAGGCGTGGCAAGTCAAAGGGTCCAACAGGTGAGTCCCTTGAACCTCGAGTTACTAGCCTAGAATCTCACATGGAAGGCGTGAGAGCTAGTGTAGGTGAGCTTTCCGACCAAATTAAAGACCTCATTCTAGAGAATGGGGAGAGTTCACGTGCTGCTAAGGCAATGATTGAGGAACTTGATTGCACATTTAGGGGAGGAATACGCTCTCTGACTCAAGACCTCTCTGATCTATGAAAGTTCGTAGAAGGGGAGTTGCACAATTTGCATGCCGAAATGGATGAGATTCTCCATGAATGGCAATCTTATCGCCGCAATAGTAGCCTTGCTAGCACAAGCACTACCATTGTTGCTATGCAAGGGTTGAAAGTGCCTAAACAAGCCATGTACAATGACACTCGCAATGTTACTGTTGTGGAGAATTTCTTATTTGGCCTAGAACAATACTTTGAGGCCATGGGAGTAGTTGATGACCTATCAAGGATTAGCAATGCCGCAGCCTTTTTCCGAGATGCTGCCCAACTATGGTGGCGAATGAAGCATGCAGAAAGGGAGAGAGGCACATGTGTCATCAAGTCATGGGAGTAGTTCAAGGCCGAACTGCGCAAACACTTCATACCTCACAATGCTGACGTTGAAGCAAGGGGCAAGCTAAGGAGGTTAAGACAAAGTGGTAGTATCTCTGATTATATCAAGGAGTTTACTACCATCATGTTAGAGATTGAAAATCTATCCGATAAAGATGCTCTTTTCTATTTTAAGGATGGGTTAAAAGATTGGGCAGAGACAGAACTTGATAGGCGTAATGTGCAGACACTAGATGATGCAATTACGGCTTCCGAGTCTCTTGTTGACTACTCTTCCAAGAACAAAAAGCCTAATCTTGGAAAGAGTGGGGGAGACAAGAATGTGCAGAAGAAAGGCTATGATCTTAAGGATGGTGGAAACAAGAAATCCTTTAGTGGGATTTCTAAGTAAGAAAGGGCCTTTTCACCCAAGAAAGACACCTCCAAGCCACCAAAGCCCTGCTTTATATGTGAAGGACCACATTGGACAAGAGATTGTCCAAATCGGAAGGCCATGAATGCCCTTGTTGCGAAAATGCGGGAGAAACAAGCAAAGGATCCCAAACGGACATGGAATCCTTGCAACACTTGGGGGCACTATCTAAGATCTTCTCTCCGATAATGTTGAGGAGAAAGGTTTGCTATATGTTGATCTTGCCATTGAGGGCAAGACAACCATTGCGATGATCGATACGGGAGCTACACAACTTCATTGATGCCCAAGAAGCCAAATGCTTAGGCATCAAGTACAAGCAAGGGAGTGGCACCATCAAGGCTATCAACTCGGAGGCAAAGCCAATTATAAGGATTGCCGAAGCAGTGAAGGTGAAGATTAGAGATTGGCAAGGTGAGTTGGACTTCACTGTTATCCCTATGGACGACTTTAAGGTTGTGTTGGGACATGCATTTTTTTGCAAGAGCTACACATTCCCCATCCCTACGGTCAATTCTCTTGTCATCCTTGATGCGAAGACCATTCGTGTGATCCCATTGAGGCGCATGGAGAAAGCCAAACCCTTGCTTTCTGCCATGCAATTCAAGAAGGGTTTAAAAAAGGATGAATGTTATGTTGCTACCTTAAGGGAATTGACTGATGAGGGAAACACAACCTGTCATAAGGAGTCATTGCCATCATGCATCCTAGAAGTCCTTGATGAGTATAGGGATGTTATGCCTACTAAGTTGCCTAAGAAACTACCTCCTAGAAGAGAGGTAGACCACCAAATTGAACTTGAGCTAGGTGCCAAACCTCCTACCATGATACTTTACTGGATGGCACCATCGGAACTTGTTGAATTGAGAAGACAACTCCAAGATCTTCTTGATTCTGGTTACATTCAACCTTCCAAAGCTCCCTATGGCGCACCAGTCCTATTTCAAAAGAAAAAGGACAGCTCTTTGCAAATGTGCATAGACTACAGGCGTTGAACAAGATCACTGTCAAGAACAAATACCCAATACCCTTGATAGCGAATCTATTCGACCAATTGGGCAAGGCGAGGTATTTCTCCAAGCTAGATCTTCGTTCGGGCTACTACCAGGTATGTATTGTTGCTGGTGATGAACCAAAGATAGCTTGTGTGACTCGTTATGGTGCATTTGAGTTTTTTGTTATGCCATTTGGCCTCACGAATGCACCAGCAACATTTTACACTTTTATGAACAAGGGTTTTCCACCCTTTCCTCAATAAATTTGTTGTGGTATATTTGGACGACATTGTGGTGTATAGCATAACTCTTGATGAGCATGTGCAACACCTCAAGCAAGTCTTCCAAGTACTCCGCGACAATGAACTATATATCAAGTTGGAGAAATGTTCCTTTGCACAACAAGAGGTGGAATTCTTTGGGCATAAGATCAAGGATGGGAAACTTATGATGGATCATGCTAAAGTGCAAGCTATCCAAGAGTGGCAACCTCCAACAAAGGTTCCTGAACTACGATCTTTTATTGGCTTGGAAAACTACTATTGTCGCTCCATCAAGGGGTATTCTGCTATCACATCACCATTAACCGAATTGTTGAAGAAAGACAAGGCATGGCATAGGTCCTAAGAATGCCAAAATGCCTTCGAAGATTTAAAGAGGGCCGTCTCACAAGAGCTTATCATGGTGCTGCCAGACTACTCAAAGCCATTTGAGGTACATACTAATGCCTCAAACTTTGCTATAGGTGGAGTGTGATGCAGGATGAGCATCCCATCACTTATGAAAGTCGTAAGCTAAATGACACGAAGAAGAATTACACCATCCAAGAGAAGGAGATGACTGCTATCATCCATTGCTTGCGCATATGGCGTCACTACTTGCTTGGAAGTAAGTTCGTGATCATGACAGATAATGTTGCGACGAGCTACTTCCAAACTCAGAAGAAGCTTAGCCCTAACCAAGCACGTTGGCAAGACTTCCTTGCCAAGTTTGACTACGAGCTACAATACAAGACAGGCAAAGCCAATGTTGTGGCTGATGCATTAAGCAGGAAAGATGAGCTTGCCACACTGCTAGCACACCCCATAGTAACTTCCTTGACCAAATCAAGGAAGGAATGAAGCAAGATACATTAGCAAGCAACCTATTAAAGCTTACAACTAAGAGGAAGACTCGACGATTTTGGGCTACCGATGGAATCATGTACACAGTCGGCAACTGAGTCTTTGTGCCTAAGTGAGAGAACTTGCGAAGGGAAATCCTCAAGGAGTGCCATGATTCGAGATGGGCTGGACATCAAGGTATCACACGCACACTTGCTCTTATACAAAAGTCATATTATTGGCCATATATGCAGGATGATATTGAGGCTTATGTAAGGACATGCCTAGTATGCCAACAAGATAAAGTAGAGCAACAACATCCTGTTGGCTTACTTGAGCCTCTTCCCATTGCTAAAAGACCATGGGAGAGTGTCTTTATGGACTTTATAGTGGCCTTACCTAAGTCCAAAGGGTATGGGAGCATTATGGTGGTTGTTGACCGCTTTAGCAAGTATGCTATGTTCATCCCTGCCCAAGCGGATTGCAAAGTAGATGAAGCTGCTCACTTATTCTTCAAACACGTGGTGAAGCTTTGGGGGATTCCTAGGAGTATAGTCAGTGATTGTGACCCTCGCTTCATTGGGAAATTTTGGCGCGAGCTCTTCAAACTAATGGGGACAGACTTGAACTTCTCAACAAGTTTTCATCCCCAAAGTGATGGGCAGACAGAGCGCATCAATGCATTATTGGAGCTCTACTTACAACATTATGTGAGCGCCTATCAACGAGATTGGGCCAAGTTACTTGACATGGCTCAATTCTCCTATAATCTACAACGGAGTGAATTTGGCAAGAGTCCTTTCGAGATAGTCATGGGACAACAACCCTTGACACCTCATGTGTTGGTCACTCCATATGTTGGAGACAATCCTGCCGCCTTTAGGTTCGCAAAGGAATGGCAAGAAGAAGCGGACATTACACTGGCATGCTTGGATAAAGTTGCGTATAAGATGAAGAAATGGGCCGATACTAAACGTCGTCCCTTAGAGTTCCAAGTAGGTGACATGGTATTATTGAAGTTGCTACCAAACCAATTTAAGTCTCTACGCAAGGTGCATAAGAGATTGGTGAGCGATATGAAAGGCCCTTTCCCATCGTCAAGCGAGTAGGAACGGTTGCCTACCAACTACAACTCCCACCAAGATTGAAGATTCATCCAATTGTGCATGTGAGCCTCTTGAAGAAGTACAATGGTGATGAAGAGGTTCCTTCAAGGAACATCTCAACATGTACACCTACTGCAGTGATCACCGAGTATGACAAGGAAGTGGAGAAGATCCTATCGCATCGAGTGATCCGGAAAAGAGGAGTTCCACCATGCACTGAGTACTTTGTCAAGTGAAAGGGCTTGCCTGACCATGAGGCAAGTTGGGAATGAGAAGACCTCTTATGGCAATTCCAAGACCACATCCAGCGCTGCAAGGAGGAAGGCGCGACGAGGACATAGCGAGATTGAGTGGGGGAGAATGTCACATCTCACTCAAAATTCATACAACAAATGCATATTGCCAAGGTATATTCTAGAGCTTCCTAGAATTTTCTAGATTTTTTTGGAACTTTTTAGATTAGCTTAGATGTCTTTAGAAGATTCTAGAAGATGTTGGAATTCTCTAGAAATCTTTAGAATATCCTGAAACTCTTTAGAATTCTCTAAAACCTTGTGGAAGACACATGAGTTCTCTAGAAGGTTCTAAAGCTCATAGAACACTATAGACACTTGTAGATATTTGTACATCATTCTAGAAGGACCTAGTAAGATGTATGAAAATATCTAAATATTTAGGCTAGAAGGCTCTAGAACATGCCATTGTAGCCACACATTTGGGAGGCCAAACAAGTATAAATAGGTCATCCCCCTCATTTGTAAATCAACCTCGAGTGAGTACAAAACCTTGAGTAAGTGAAATTCTCAAGTGTTATTCCTAAACTTTCTCGTGTTCATTGCTGTCCAAATTCTTTGCCTCATTTTCTCTTCTAAGTGTTAGTTATCCTTGTTCCCAAACACAAATAGGCTTATTTAGCATTTCCGATTGTGAGATTATCTAAGTGCCACACAGGTTGAAGAATAACCCCGTGACATAGAGCTGTAGCTTTTCTGAAAAAGATGCTAAGGAAAGTGCATTGTTTCTAAAGAAGTGCTATTGAAGTTAACAACCTCTTCTCCCATAGAAGCATGGAGAAAAGAACTTCAGTAGGTTTAACAAGTCGTAAACAGGTGTCAAGGAAGCTAAACAAGGTTAAGGAAGTTTAAACACAATTAAATAGGGACTAAGAATAAATCATCTATGTGCCACATCAGCTTCTGCAGTAGGAGTCTCTTAACCTCACTCACATTGCTACGGAAGTCCATAGAGAGGTCTTTAAAGGAAACCTCTATGGTTTGGCTTCCTTGACCCAAAGTCTTTTGAGCCACTTAATCTAAAAACAGTTCTCATGCTAAAGAGTCATTTTGTGTGAGTTGTCGAAGACTACTAGGTGCTTTGCTAGCAACACTTTGTTAGGCGTTATACTCACACCCACTGAAGATGTAAATATCTAAGACCTATCTCTGATCTCAAGGGTGGTTCGAGAGGTGCCCTAGTCTTGCCTACAAAGCTACTTCAAGGGGCAAAGACCGTGGCTTGAAGAGCTAGGCGCTTGCCTCTTTTGGAGGGGCCACTTTGGCATGTCACATCTGGGCTCATCAAAAAGGGGTGTCATGTGAGATACTTTCGTAGCAGTGGTACCACCTTGTGATGCATATGTAAAATGATAGCAATAGATATGTACTTCTCTAAATAGAGTGTAGTTTGTCTTAAGGAAGTTAGCAAGGGAGCTTCCTTGGGTGGTCCATCTTACTTCCATGAGAGAATGATTATTGAATGTTTGATCTTGAGAAGCACTTGCTTCCTTTTGAAAGTATTGATGAGCCATCCCAAGACCTCTTCCTTAGGGGGACTTTTGTGAGTGCACCCATAGTACTTCCTCAAGATGATAATAATTGATATATTTGAGTATAAATTAAGAATGCACCTGGTACTTTCTTTTGACTTTTGAGTTGACTTTCTTGTAATAGGTCGTTGGGTCCCACATATTGGCTTAGGCCATGCTCATAATGGGCTAGCCAATATTCAATTTTTACAATGTGCATGTATATAAATGAAAATAAATGGGTAGTTGGAGATTCAAGTTTGACATATAAAAGGTCTCTATGTTTACTTTGTCATCTGTTGTTGGAAGTGCCCCCATTGGTTGTCCCTAAACTTTTGTCATATTTTGTTAAGCAATCTGGACCCTTTCTAGGTCAAGTTGGAATCAATACAGGTACACATACATTGTCATTTTTTTATCTTGATTTGTACATTTTCATAAAGAGTTTTCATATTATTTGTCGTATCCTGCAATATATAGTAGCCTTAATGTTTACACAATTCACTTGGAATGCATAGACATGAAATAGTGCAAATCATAGGGTGAAAGCATAACTTTTTTTAACAAGTATAAATGAATTCTTGCCAATACCTTATATTTTTGGATCATTGGTTATAAATGAATAACTTGCTGCTCTATTTCAGAAAAAAATACTTATTAATTTATTGAAAGCATAATTTTTTATTCTGTAGTCTATGACTAAAAGATAAATGAATCCTTGCCAGTACCTTTCGTGTAATAAATCTTTGCCACAATGTAGAAGAAGCCTTCTACTTCACTCATAGCTAAGTGAGTTTCTATGTTTTTGGTTTTGAATTTGTTCTTTGGTTTTAGGCACACTTGACTTTTGCTTCACTTTTAAAGATGGTGTATTTCAGCTTACTTGGCCAATTGCAATAAATGATGAAGACTATTGGCATGATGAAAATCCCAAAGTTGACTGTTGTTTTTACTTGGCCAACTTCTTTTCAGGCCTTACTAAAATTTCTTCCTTTACAAACAATGATACTAATATTAATAATAAGAGCTTCCACTTTGGGATATTCTGTTGTTGCCCTTTTTATTTATTCTGAGGGTTTGAATTTCCAAAAATTCAGTCTGGCACTAGGAATTCCTGTTGGAGCATCACTAATTGATGATCTTCTACCTCTCATGGTGACAATAGGTTCATGGGAGTACTTAACGCACTCCCCAACTTTGTTTACACACTCCATATATTGTATATTAAATTAACAAAGCCACTCCCCCAATGTTGATTTATTTTATTTTGGCATAAGCTAATTTTTAGGTTACTATTCTGAAGCTAAGCGACTCTTTTATCATTTTCTCTTTTCAACTGCTACTGTAAGAAAACAAAGTTGCAGATGAAAATTGGATTCATGGCTGACAAGATAAATTTTTCCAAAATTCTCTTAGAGAAATAACTGTGTTTTTACAATGGTTTGCTTTTACCATTGTATAGATATTCATGAAGCCCATTGTATAAAGATTTGGCCGCTTTATTCTTCTAGCTTTCCATTTGTCATGTCTGTTTTAGTCGGCGTTTCAATTGTTGCTCATATGCTTTGTAATGTTGTGAATGTAAGCCTTTTTTCATTCTACGCTCAATTGTATCTATGCCTCACTATCAATGTTAATGTCATTACATTGATAGATTTGCAGGACTGAGGGTTTGCAGCTGCACTTGAACCTCAAATTCCTTGGATGATGAAATGTTGTCCCCACAATTGCTATGAACACTTTAGGTGTTATCTATGAGAGAGGTTTAATAAGTTACATAAGGTGGTGGGATCCAAAAATAGCTATGTTGGTGCTTATCATATATTTTGGGATATTGCTTACAAGTTATCTAATGGTTTGTTCTGGTTATACAGCTATTTATTTAAAAAATTATGCCACTTCTACTATTACATGTAGGATATAGTTTTGGTTTTGTAATATTTGATACAACCTTGTCAACATGTATGCCCACTTACATGAATTCTAGATCAATTAGTTTTAACACAAAGTACTTATAACTAATGATCCACAAATATAAAATGACATAAGAAAATAGAAAAATTACCTGTCTCGCATCGCATGGAACAAGGCTAGTCACAAAGTCATGAGTTAAAAATGAAGATTGGTGTTCCCCTAATGTTGCTAAGAAATATTGATCAATATTCAGGCATGTGCAATGGAATAAGGCTAGTGGTCACTAAAATGGGTGGTTATGTTTTGGAGGCAGAGGTTATTTCTGAAAGCAATGTTGGTCAAAAAGTTTCATTCAAAGATTATCTTTGACTCCATCGGACAAGAAGATTCCTTTAAAATTTCAAAGGACACAGATTCCGATAGCTATTTCTTTTGCAATGACTATCAAAAAGAGCCAAGGATGCTCTCTTAAACATATTGGGATATACCTTCCATGACCTAGTGTTTTCTCATGGGCAATCATATCATTCTAGATTAGAACTCCTTTTACATGATGATGAAGGTAACGACACCAACATCACTTCGAATGTGGTGTATAAAGAAGTTTTCAAGAATTTAAGTAAAGTAAGTCAATTACAACTTATTCGACTTTAGTAATGCACTTATAGACAAGTACCTATTATAACATTTTTTAATTATATATATTCTATTTGGATATAGGTTTCTGATGCCGCATTCTTTGTAAAATTCATTTCCGAAATTCATTTGTTCTGAATTTGCTTAAATATATGAATTACTACATTCCATGAGTCTTCCTATAATATACGTTTTGTAGATTTTTTTTTTCTTTATATACTTTATTTCATAATTCCTTAACAATTAACCAAAAAGACAAATTATCTTCCTGTGCAACACATGGATACCTCAACTAGTATATATATATACATAGAGAGAGAGGAGGGATCTATTGACTCTAATAGTAAGTGAAAACACTTACTCCTCATCTCATCCATTCATTTTAGTTAAATATAACAATACACATTAATTCATTAAACAAGCATGTGACAATCACATGACACCCATTTCACAATTCTCTCCACCCCTATGGTCTCTTTCTCTTCCTCGAGCAAAAATCCTCCCTTCACAATTCTCAGCAACTCATCCTTTTGTACTCATACATGCACCTGGCTTTTGATATGGATTAACTTAAGTATGAGCAAATGTATCATTACTAAAACTTTCATATTATTTTATACAATTGCTAAAATTTTTGTTTGAATAGCCAAAATTGAATTGAGGTACATACGTAACATTTCTCAAAAACTTTATTGGCTACCAACTTTTACTACTTTGGAAGATCCATATGCTATGATTAAATAGATAATATTAAATTTGAAATGCATCTTGACTGAAGGCTAAGATAAAACTAAATGAAGTATGCATCTAAAAAACATAAAAAATAAAAAATAAAATAAAAAGCAATTGGGTCCATAGCTCAATTGTAGAGCATTTGACTACAGATCAAAAGGCCGCTGATTCAAACATGGTTGGGCCTTAATTTTCCTTTTAGCAAGTTAATGTATCCTTTTTAAGATTAAAAGTTTGTTGTAAGAAGAAATTATTGGTGAATGAGACAGTATTTCCAATATGTTCTAATTAGTTCCTAAGCTAGTTTTGTAATTTTAAATTGTGTGTTATGTTATTATTTTTTGAACTTAAATGCCTAGGGATTTAGAGTGGAACCATTCCAAGAAAGTGGCTACTCCATTTTGTAAATGACCATATTGGTTGTCTTAGTAATATAAGTATTTATTTATTTTTACCAAAAAGAATGTAACAAAAAACCAAATATTATTGTCAACTAGAGAATTTTGATTTTCTTTTTTTATTGTCTCACCCAAGCGACACGGTGCTGGGTGGCATTTATATATTAAGAGTAGACAACATGAATTATGTTGTTTAGTTTGTGGAGCCAAATAATAGGATTCATCAGTGTTATTTAGAAATGTCCAACTTTCAGTCTTACGCTTGATATGGAGTTGAAGTTTGTGCGGTGGACCTAGTAAGCTTGACTTCCTACTCACATACAGTCATGAGTATATCCAAATCACTTGGAATAGAATGGTTACAAAATGATGAGCGTAAGCTCAAATGAATGGGTTGTTCTAAGTAATAGACAATCCCAAATCTCTCAGAATATAATCCTAAGTAATAGCTTGAGAGTGTAAGAAGACTGTAGAAGTATAAGCTCTTGTGCTCTTGTCTATTTCTTTGTTGTTGTCTTCATTTGAAAGTGTCTCTATTTATATTGTTCCTATTTATATTGTTCTGCAATCTTCTAGCCGTTGGAGCAATTAATGCAGATTTGCGTTTGTCTCAAATATGAGATTGCTTGAATCACATTCTATGATCACCCTTCATCTTCAATAATGTGTAAACTATTATACAATCTCCACTTATCCTTGATTCTCATATAACAGCTTTGACTCTTGTTATCCTAGCTGGTTTGCGATTTGACTTAATCTTGATAGATTGTTTCATGAAATAGTTTCAATCTTGTAAAGCAATAATGACATGATTGATTTATATTAGGAAATTGGTTGATAATCATTAATTTGATTCCTCCGAGAAAACATTCCTTATTTGAGCCAATTTCCCACATAAAATATCTGAAATATTTTCCTTAATAAAATCTAAATCCAATTGTATTTTGTCATCAATCAAAATCTCGTAGGGGACTATACCCTTATGCTAACAATTTTTCCCTTTTTTATGATACCAAAAACAAATTTGATTTACACAAGATTTTAGCAAAACTTCTCAAAAAGAATTTTCAAGGTAACGTATCAAAGTGATAACATGAAATCAAAGCTAATAATAATATAATAATATCAGAGTAAAATCAATAGAATATAGTATCATAGTAGATAAGATGAATAGCTTTATCAAAGCTATTGACAGTATTAAAGCACCTGCATCAAAAACTATTAGTCACAGAATATAAAGAGCTTTATCAAGCTCTCCCTAAGTCAAAACTTCCATGAAGCTCCTCCTTTCAAATAGCATATATCAAAGCAAATAAGTTATATGCAAATCATATATTTCTCCCCCTTTTTGACATAATCAAAAAGGGAAAAAAATGAATAATTGCACAAAAAACTAAC
>CM039432.1:2675000-2966480 GCA_022379115.2 Bauhinia variegata
AACATAATGTTTGAAATTGTCTTCCAGAGACATAAGGGCTCGCTGTGGTCTAGTGGCAAAGGGTCCACGATGTGGCCCTGTGGGCGTGGGTTCGAATCCCAGCAGCTGCACAAATGGGATTTAATTTTAAACCCCCAAAACGACATGTAGTTTGGCCTCCAGCATAAACTACACGCCGTTTAGTGTTATGGTGCGAGCAGCCACACTTTAGTGAAAACGACATGTCGTTTCAGCATTACCCAAAACGACATGTAGCTTAAGTCGTCTTCAACCTCTAGCCGGGTCGATTCGACCCAGTTGCGACCCGCGGACCCGTAGCCAAAACCTGACATTTTCCAGCCATTTTTGACGTCAAATTTTATGATTTATAGCCCAGAATGCATAAAAATACCATTTGATATCAATTTCTAACCTCCAAAGAGATTAAAACATCAAAAATTTTAGTGCCCAAAAATGAACTTCAAACCGAAAAGAAAAATGCAAGACAGAGGCATAACCAGGCTCTGATACCAAATGTAAAACAATTTTCTTTAATGTTCAAACATGCTAATGAACATAACAAGCATATTCAAACATAATGCGGAAGCGAATCAAGAGAGCCTACCTCCAGCCATTGCAAAACGCTTCTTCTTGGTGTCTCTGTTTCTCTTCCAAGCCTTCACTCTCTTAGACTCGATGGTGTTTGTTTCTGAAGTGAGGAGTCGGATTGGTAACCAATAGAGAGGAGGAGCACGCCTTTTATACTCCTCTGCCCATCATGGAGGAATTGAGACGTGGCTGAAAATCAGCAAGTGTGTGGAGTCGTGGGAACGTTATGGAATGATGCTGGAAGTGGGAGAAGCTTGGTCACAACATGGACCACTTTCTGAAGGAGTTCCAACGGGAATATCGGGGACCTCATTATGGACCTCAACGTGGAACTCCAACAATTTCTACAATTTATTTGATAATGTTATACTTTACTGATCTTTGAGTATGATATAGATTAGATTACTATATACTTTACTTTAAAGTTTATATTATAGTAAAATCTCAATTTGATACTTGTATTCAGTTGAGTATTTGTAAAAAAAATTGACAATATCTCTAATTTGAAAATGACATAAAAAATGAAGCTCTATTAGGTCTAATGTTATAATTGACGAAAAATGCTGAGTTGGAACATACGTGAATTACTCAATAACCCTTTTGTTATAACCTAACAACCTTCTAATTTAAAAAATAAATAAATAAAAAACTCGTAAAGCAAACAAGACTTGCTGCTCTTCACCTTCAATGAAAAATGCAATAGGCTACTCATCTTGCATCTATGCAACTCTAAATACTACCATAACAAAGACATCACAATCTATGTCAAAACTCTTGGAGAAGTTAGGTAGTGCTAGATTTCTTCCCCTATTATTCCTAAACGCATGGTTGGCATAGATGAAGTCTCTTCAACATTATGAACCGTCACAACACTAATAGCTTCAGCTTCATCAACATCTCGATTCATGACATTGATTGATTTTGACTTAGAATTGATTCCTCTCCAACATTCTTTTGTGTATCCACAAGAGGTTCATTAGACAAGATAGACAATTGTTCAACTTTGTTGTTCTCATTAATTTGATCTACAAAATTGGAACTATACACCATGGATAAATTGATTGATCTAGATTTGCTAGATGTATAGTAGTTGACTCAAGAGGTTGTTGTAATTCCTCATTTTGTTTTTTTCTCAAGAGGATTTTGTAATATCATTCTCTAGAGTTGACAATTCCACTGTTTTTGTTTGTTCTTCATCTCCCTCCTTTTCATTCTCTTTTTGCTACACTTGTATTAGCTTTTGTGGTACCAAACAATTTTCTTTCTATCACCTTTACTAAATCAACTATTGGCTACATGAGAATAAGCATATTGTGTAAGAACACTTAGCTTCAAATTTGGTGCTTTAAAATATGTCTCTCGCAAATAATAATGAGAAAGTGTTTTTGCAACAATATTTTCATATGTCTCCATCTCCTAATCTCTTCTTTATAGTCTTCCTTTTACTTGTCTTTAAGCTTCTCCCACCACTTTTCTTCAAAAACACTTACATTATATGTATATATATATTAAAAAAGTTATATAATTGCATTATTCTTTCATGCCTTCTTTTTTTGCATACATACTACAAATAACTATATTCTCATTTAATACTTTCATTTGGCCTATTAGCACAGTTGGTTAGAGGGTCGTGCTAATAACGCGAAGGTCACAGGTTCGAGACCTGCATGGGCCATTTGATATTTTTGAATTATTATTATTATTATTATTTTTTTCCCTCCTTGATTGGCTTTGTATAAACATGGTGATTTATCAGTTTAGACAATTTTCTCCACAAGCTTTAAAAAATTAGATTAATGTATGTATAATAATCCTTCTTATTTATATACTAATTCAATATTCGATATTTTTGAATTTGTTCCCTTTTTTTTTTTCCCCCTCTTCATCCTTAATCGGCTTTGTATAAGCATGATGATTTATTAATTAGACAATTTTCTCCTCGAGCTTAAAAAAATTAGATTAATGTATGCATCATAATCTTTCTTATATATATACTAATTCAATATAACATTAATATTTATGCTCTATTATATGTACTTATTTGCCTTTGTTATATTTTCTGTTACATCGCTCTAAAGAAGTTCAAAGCCCTCCATACAATCAAAATGTTGCTCTTGCCCCCACAATCTCGTTGTTGTAACTTTTAAAGTTGTAAAATGTCCTTGTGTGAGATTCAATGAAGAAAAATAATTAACTTTAGTCAAAAGAAAAGGATACATAACTTTCATTTAGAACAAATATAAATCTCATGAAATACTTGATGATTGACATTAAGCTGTCACATTCCACCATACTATTATATGATGGGAAGAAGTATTAGTAACTATTTTGAGTATGTTGGGAGAAGAAATACTAGTAGATAGGTGATTTGTTAGGGATATTTGTTAGAGATATCTTTGTATATATATTTATTTATATCAACTAATACAATAGTGAAACCAAAAATCAAGACATACTATTACCCACGAAATCATGTAACAAACAAAATCAAGACAAACCCACAAACTTTGCAAAACCCTTACAAATTAAACAACCAAAAATCAAAGGGAAAAACCATCCAAAAGAAGAAGCAAAAATACTAGCACCCATAAATTGAAAAGAGTGAGAGAGAGAGAGATAAGGGATAGCAACCAGAAACAAACACCCACCACCAAAATCGCAAATCCCCATATATAAATGGTCAAATGGAGGCAATACGTGACAACACACAATAAAGAGTGGTGAGATGAGGGAAGGGAATCTAGGTTTCCCCCAGACGGAGTGAAAGGTAAGGACTAGGGTGAAATTATGCTAAATGAGGGAAAATAGGTACAAATGGTGCTTAAATCAAACTTTCACTTACCTACCGTTTCTTAGACAATTTCAACAATGTCCTCTAGCCTTCTGGCCATTGGTTTCAACCCCTGGGAAGGTTGTAGCCATTACCACTCAATCACAAAAAAGCTTTCATACTCTTTTTTGTGGTTTATAAGCAACCACAATTAAGTGTTGATTTTTGGTAGTTTACAAAACCACAACTAAGTAACTGCAAGCAAATAATGCATTTCTTGTAGTGATTTTCCCATGGAAGTTATAACTCCTAAGACTTTTATGATTTAGTTTCCAACACTTCCTCCTATTTATGTAATAAAATTCATGGTTCATTATATCATATTAAGAAGATGAGACCCTTTGTTTATGGATATATGGAATGAAATAGATGAGATACTCTCTTATTCTATCAATTCTCTTGTTCTCCGGTGCTTTCCAACATCATTTTCATAACATGTATTCAGCATGAAAGCTTCATTGCTTCAAGTGTTTCACATTGGCTTGGTGAGTAGAGATTTCTCTAGTTTTGATCCATTTCATGTAAGCTTTATTCTTGTTTTATTATCGACTTGGTCGCATGTTAATATGAATTTTCTAAAGTCATATATTTTGCATACTAAGTGTTTTGATCATTTTGTGTTCCTTTGTAGGTCTATTCACTGAGGAGGTGTTGCTTAGATAATAAAGGAACACGGGCCAACTTGATGGGTGAACCAACTGAGCAATCTAAGAGGCGCATCAGTGACACTTTGGGTGTATTGGATTGTCATTCCCTTGAAAAAGGTCCTTCCTTTAGGAGCGCTTCTTTGCAAGAATAATCCTTTGACAGGAGCTTCTGTGGCACTATTGGCGCGTCTATGTATTTTTAAAAGTTTTTGGAGTGCTTCTGTGATACTACTAAAATAATGCTAAAGTTGCAGGAATGCTTCTGTGATGCTACAAAGGTTATGCGAATGCTTTTGTGACATTGCTTGTAGACACACAAAAAATGCTTTAAATGTAAATAATGGAGAATAGCTGATTAAAGGTATAGCTTGGGTTGAGTAAATGATAGTTCTAATGGAGAAAATGGTGTTTCTGCTGGAGATTCAAGACTATGGTAGTTGGTGGTGGTGTGGTGGTACATGGTGGTAGTAGTAATTAAGAAGAAGAAAAAGAGGAAGAACAACAACTTGAGCTCTCAAAAATGGAGTTTCAGCCATGTTGTTTTTGGAAGGTTTTCTTTAGTTGTGGAAGTGAATAGTGGAGTTAATGGAGGTTGATCGTGGTTGCTGGAATGAGGAAGAAGATGAAGAGAGTGAGAGAGAAAGAGAGGTCAGCTCTCTAAAATGACGGAGTTTTTGCATAATGAATAGGGTCTGAAAATGAGAAACAAGGGTTGGTGTAGTGGCACACCTTAGGAGCTTAAGGCTTTTAGTCTCGTTAGCCCCAAGTTCAAATCCAGGTGCCCCTCTTTCCCCAAATATAGGTTGAAATCCCTATATGTCCCCCTCTACCTATGACAAAAAAAAAGAAGAAGAAGAAGAAGAAGAATAGGGCTTGAAAATGGTAATAAGATAGTGGCCTAATTAAGGAAAAGTCAAGAAAGTTAATTAGGAAGGTCAAGAGAATTGATTAAGCTGAAAGATGGGTTAACTTAAGGAAGGATTTCTCCGTGCCATATCATACTCTCATGTGAAAGAGTTTCTCCTCACGCCTTGTCTTTGTACTAAGTGGGGCTTTCCCCTTCCTTAGCCTTGCCATTTTGTTTGGGGGGGGGGGGGGGGGGCGCGCGGTGCGCCCTCCTCGACATCCTCCCTTGACAACTCTTAGTGTCACTAAGTGGGACTTTCTCTAGCCATGACATTCCTTTTAGATGCTTTGTTAAATGGGAACTCCTTTGAGCATTATAGAGTGCTTTCTGAAAAAAAAGAAAAAAAAAAAAAAGAAGGTTTCTTTAAGCACATCCAGATTACTTTTATGAGGAAATAGTAATTTGTAAAAATAAGAGTTTAAGTTTAAAGAGTGCACTTGGCACAACTCCTTTGCCACCTTAGACCTACTTTGTGGTGGGTCCCTCTTAGGCCCAACTTGAATTTTACTGTTTGGGATGATTTATATTTAATAATTTAGGCTTATCAAAAGTTGGGTAATTACACAAAGTGACACAAAAACAAAGAAAATACTGAATCAAAATCCACAGCGCAACAGTTTGCAGAGCCTGCAGCGCGTGAAACGGCTTATGATTTAGATGAGAAGTCAATCACTGTTGATGTTGAAATGGGCTAACTGTCCGCTGATTGATTCCTAGATAAAATTGACAAGGAAACAACATTTTGAGTTTTGACCATTGCACCAGTCATAATTTGTTCTTTTACTTTTCTTAGAGAGGGGGAAAGCGCTCTTCTGCCAAGAGAAGGCTTTATTTTTATTTCTGAGTTTGTCCTTGTAAAGTGTATGCTGAAGCAAGTAGAAACTGATATTTATGAGTTGTTACAGAAATTGCATAGGTCCAAAAATAATATTTTAACTTGTAATCCGTTATTCATTTTGTGGATTTTTAATGAATGCTTTGAAACAACTACAAAGTATCCACCAAATGTGGCAAATATGGCATTTATTTTGTTCCCCATTTCTTTGACAAGTTCACTCGTTCTATTTTATTTTTTCTTCTGTCTCTTGCAGATCTCTAATGCAAGAGGGTGACCGATGGGGTTTAATGGGAAGATGCAGTTACCTCCGCAAAGTTTGTCAGAGTTTCTCAGCAAACAAGAAAGATGAAAGAAACAAAATGAAAGAAATTGAGATCATCATTATGGCACCTCACGTCTCAGCAAATAGGGAAAAAAAGCAAAAACTGCATCTCTTTCGACAAGGTGGAGTAAACATTGCTATGAAGGATAAGAGTATCGTTCTTACCGTGTACCATATCTACTTTGGGTGCAAATGCCTTATGCTGTAAGATATTTTATAACAACTAAGGTCGAAAAGCATGTTCCTCTAGTTCTGCTCGTGAGTTAAGTAACTTTTATCCTTTTACCTACTCCTTTGCTCTACTTTCTTATTATGAGAATGGGATAGGATAAATAGCGGGGTTTAGTTTTCTAAGGATAAGCAGATAAAGTGGCTTAAATTGTAGAAACAAAAGAGCTTAGCCCAAAGCCAATTGCTTTTGAATTTTGAGACATGGATCTAAAACAAAGGGCACAATGAAAGAACCATTACTTCGATTATTGAATGCGGGGCCTGGGCATATGACAAAGAACAAAAAAGTGAAAGGAAGAACTAGAACAATAGAGGCATCTCTTTAAAATTAAATAAGGCATAGGAGATTGCTTTTGGCAACAAACAACCAAGAGCTTTTACATTGCCTTTTCACTTAAACTTGTGTGACAATTATTGTCCAATCTTTAAGCAGTTACCTTTGCAAGGCTTGACAAAATGCAAAGGTGATTATACAATGGGCACATAACTGATATAAAATCATCCACATAAGCACGCCACATAGGTATACCCGTATATCATATGTTCCGTCATCACTTAACTAAGTGCATTATAAGGGAGTTAAATAGTTGGGACTCACTTAATAAAAATTCAAAATATTTAAACCTAAGACAAAAATAGGTGCATAATATTAAAGGGACAGTTTCAAAATCTGAATTAAGACTATAAATCAAGATGAAATCTGCACTCTATGGGAAGTGACAGAAAAACAAAGAAAACATCAGTATATTATATTCTTAAAATCTGACATCATAGGCAGAAGAAACCAGTCCAACAGTTGCAGTGACATATTTCTAATCCAACAAACTATATGATATCTCAAAATAAAAGGAAAAATAAATTAAAAATTTCAGAATAACTCAAAATTCCCACATATTTTGATCACTTTCTCCATCAGCAGCATACTAATTGCTTCCTTTGCCCAAACTCCCTGCACTCGAAGACCACCTTGGAGCATCTGTTTGATAACTGCTTCTGCCTTTTCCCTTTCTACCTTCCCAAGATATCTTGCCACTGTTTGGTCTTCGCTTGAGTATGTATACGTCCCTTCCACCAAACTCTATGGGAGAAGCTTGGAGTGCATTTTGAGCACTGAAAACGTCTTCAAAGTCCACCAAAGCATAGCAAGCTCCAAATTCCTTCACTTCCTTTATGAATATACTATCTGGCTTAAGTTTTCCAAAGTAACTAAACCCCTTCTCAATCTCAGCAGCAGTAACAGTAGTTGGCAAGTTCTTCACAAAGACAGATTTTATCTCACCTTCTTGTTGTCTAAAGCTTTCATTTACTGGTTCAATCAACTTTGGAAGACCTTCATATGTAGTGTTTGTCTTCTGAATATTATGCTTTGCTTCTGCATCACTTAACTCTGAAAGTGTTGGACCACTTGGTGTGGTTGGCAACGCAGACTTCCCTGTAGAGAATTGCACCACAGATGCATAAGATTTATTAGCTGACTCTTCCAAAGGTTTTATCTCACTCTCTTGTCCAAAGCTTTCATCTGCTGGCTCAATCATTGATTCCGAAGGACTTTCATCTGCAAAGCTTGACTGCTGAACATTAGGCTTTATTGCATCCTTTAACCCAAATAGAATTGGACCACTTTCCGTCGTTGTGGTTGGCAACCCAGATTTCTCCGTAGATAATTGCAGAAAAGGTTCATGGGATGTATTAGCTGGCTCTTCTAAAGGTTTTTCCACCGACACCACACCGAGAATTGGAGAAGACCCTTGCAGTGAATCATCTTCTCCAATCACTGATTCAACTAATTTACTAGCCTCCTCCAAACAAATATCTGAAGCCGATAGAGATCCACTTACCTTTGTATGAATCTTTTCTGAGGCCATTGATACTCCATTTGGGTACACCACAGCATCATCATTGAACTGAAGGATATCATTCAGCACAAAGTAACCATTTTCCTGAGGAGCAAGGAAGAAGGTTTGCACAAACTTCTTCTTGTCATTGATATCGTTGATCTTTAAATTACCAGATACCATCACAAGTAGCCCACCAATCCAAGAATCCAAAGAGTTGATTGTTGTGATCTCAATTCCCTTATAATTCAGAGACAAAATCAGCTTGTGAATTTGCTGCCTCGTAGCTGCAGAATGGCTGGATTCTCCATCAACACGAATCATAGTGCCGTGATCAGAGTAGAACTCATGAACATGCTGGGGATGTCTCATAAGAGCTTGATAATACTTTGCAACAAAGTAGGACCCCACCTCAGTGGCACCAAGAGGTTTGCCGCCATGAGGAGAAGCCATTGCCTGAAACCCTAAAATTGTAAATGAAATAGGAATTTGTTTGCAAGAGAAATCCTTGGTTTGAAGAGAGCAATTCCTAGACAACTGAAACCCTAGGGACATATAGTAGCCTTTTTATAGAGGCAGCTCAGTTCTATTATGACAACCAACCTAAATTCAAGGCCCAATCTAGCCTATTTCTTTCTTTCTTTTTTGTTTTTTTTTTATCAGACAATTAAGCCTAATTGCTACCGGATAAAGTTCTAGAATAACAATTTATAAGATATCCTAACATCGAGACAATTAAACTTTGTATTTTGAAAATTTTAATAACCAATGATTGGGAATGGAAATAGGTTTAGGACATTTTAAGGACTAACGGATTAGCCTATTGGCTTACATGTTAGCCTATTTAATTTATTATATATGTGAAATTATGTTTAAATATACATATATATAATATATTAAATAATTAAAGTTTATATAATATATTTTTATTTATTATTTTAAATAAAACTAACTTAATCTATAATTAGTTACTTTTTTTTCACAATATTCAAGAATAATCGAGTAAGAATAGTAAAGTCAAAGTAAGTACAAGTTTAATCTGGAGTATATATCATATTTCATCGAAATGACCCTTAGTTTGTATGTTATTTGTATGCACGACCGTTTTATAATGCAACCATAACTTTGTATCTTTCATCGAAATGATCGTTTTATATAATGCAACCATAATTTTATTCTTTCCATGGGGGAGAAAAAGGAGGATAGGTATACTTTCGTTTCATTCTACTCCCTTTTTATTTTTCTAAAATATGTATGGGTAGTGTGAGCTCAGAAAGGAAGAAGGAGGAGGATAAAGAAGTTAAGTTGTGTATCCTTGCTTCTGTGACTCACATTCACATGTTTGCACATTAAGTTGTAAGGCTTTTAATTGATAAACCATCTTAGAGTGACAGTAATGGATATTTAGCAACCATAAAAAGATTGAGACTACAGTAAATCGTTTGGTCAAGTTTTCTTGTATTGAGAGCAACATAAGCAAAAGTGAAAATCTGTTGGTTGTTCTATCAGACCTAAACAAGCCATTAGGCTAAGTCTAACTTTTGCCTTATATTAGGCTAGTAGATCGAGCTCAAGCTAATAGTTATGAGAATTGGACGTCCCAATTCAATAGTTCAACGAAGGTTGAATCTCGTGATCAAATTGCTTTTTTAAATATATGTATCTAATATTATAAGGCTATCTCTAATGGGATTGCATGGAAGATTGTAGAACATATGTAACTTAAAAGAATGTGTTGCAACTTATAAAAGTTCATGTCAGTATATGGGTTGCTTTCAAAAACAATCCTAAAAAAATGTTTCATAATTTATTAGGTAAGTCATAATATTTGTTTATAATTAATTTTATAGAATTGTGAGATAAAGTGTGGGGTTCATTTAATTTTTTTTGTAAAATTACATAATTAAAGTGAAATTTATGAGAACTGCATAAAATAATAAAAAATAATATCATGTCATAGAACTTATTAAAAAAAGGTATATGCAACTTAATAAGAGTTGCACTATTGGATATAGTTTAAAAGTAAGTCATGTCTATACAATGTCCATAATTCACATTTTACTTTAATGACACATGGTAGATAATATAAAATTCTAAAATAATATGAAAAAATTAATAATTAATTAATTAATTAATATATTTTTACTAGAATTAGAAATAAAAATATTATAAAATCAACTAAAATGAAGATTAAGAAAAAGGACAGTTACTGCATGATAAAATTCCAAAAAAAAAAAAAAAGTGTTAGGCAATAAAATTTCAAATATTTTTATGGAGATTAGAAAAATTATTGATAAAATATTATAAAATCAATTAATATATTAGTTAATATGGGTATATGCTTACCCCACATCTCCATCATAAAAAAGCCAACGACCTCTTGGTCTAGTGACCCCTCCTTTGGTTATATCTCTTTATTGAACAGAGATGTCTCTGTAATAGAAAGTTATAACTAATGAAGAGTCATGCTTGATGGAATAATATGTCTCTTAACGAAATAAAACAACATGTCTTTTTAATGAAGAGTCATATACATTTATAAAACATCACTTCATATTTATAAATAGACAATTTCCACTAACATTCAAATAGTTTTTTGGAGACAAGTTTTAGACTTAAGAAATCTAAATCAAGAAATGTTCACAATTTACTTACCTTTATCTTGAATGAACACGAGATAAAAAAACATATTATCATTTTATAAAATTATTATTGTTGTTGTCTTAACTTGAGTTTTAGGAGTACAAACCATACTCAAGAGTCTTCATTGTATTCTAAGTGAGATTCACAATTAAACCTAATTTTCACCCAAAGTAAAGAATTAGTGGGGGTGAAAACTTTATGGAAAGTGTTGCCCACTCATTAAAAATTTGAGCTCAACTTTTTTTCTTCTCTCTATTTCTTAACTTTGAAAAGCCGTTTCCATTAAAAGCTTTAGATGTAATTGTCTAACAATCTTTAGGCTTGATTTCACACATGCAAATGACTTCTTTGAAGGACTTGACAATGGATTTTGCGAAGTTTGAGAGGTTTGATAGAGCAAAAGAACTTTGGATAAACTAAAAGGCTAGGCACATGAAATAGGATGCATGGAAACTTTGGAGAGATTTGAGGCAAGTTACATGCATGTCGATGACAAGGAAGAAATTTTTTGTTAGTTATTCCAATAACTATGGTATTATGGATGGAAAAATTATCTTGAAATATTTACATGAAGATTGCATAAGGTTTACATAACTTCAAACAACATAACATGTATATGAGTCAACCCATTATTGTCTCCTTAGTCATAAACAAACTTCCTCCATGTGGAAGAGTTGAAAAAAAGTCTTAAATATAAATAGGAATATATCTCTCTTAGCAATTGGGAAATTATCTTTAGTTAGAAGTCGAGTGTTGAAAACAACGATACTACAGACACCATTGCTCATGAGAGGATACATGTGGTGGAGGAAGGGGTGTCTCAAAAAGATCTTTAATAAAAGAGGGAAGCATAAATGCAATCCTATGCGCAAGATGACCACAAGAAAAGAAAGAAATTTATTTAGATTGTGGGAAGTTTGTGGGATGCCTGGTTATTAGAAGAAAGAGTTAGACAAGTTTAGTCTCCCCATAG
This sequence comes from Bauhinia variegata, assembly GCA_022379115.2. Lineage (NCBI taxonomy): Eukaryota > Viridiplantae > Streptophyta > Magnoliopsida > Fabales > Fabaceae > Bauhinia > Bauhinia variegata. The sequence goes on from CM039432.1 coordinate 2,686,815, forward strand.
GGAGGGTTTTTTGAAGGCAAGAATTATTTTTTGAGAACATATTTAAGTTGAATATTGCCAAAGTTGATAATATTTATGCTTATATTATTTATTTTGATATTTTATAGCCCAAATGGTTGGGTCATTTTATTTTTGATAAATTGCATGATATGATAACTCTTGGTCTAGTATGAAGTTGAAACCAAATAAATATTGTCTTGTCAGACAACTTGATTATGCAAAGGTAATTGGATGCTTGATCTATATATGTTATGACATGTACAAGACTTGATATATATATGTTGGAGGAAGGATAGTAAATACGCAAGCAATCCAATTAAAAAGACCAACAACATGATATATATATATATATATATATATATATATATATATATATATATATATATATAGTGGTAATCCTTCAATGCTAGAAGAATATACATATGCTAGTTGGGTAAATGAAGCATAGAGTCATGCCTCTATAAGTGGATGGATCTACATCTTTGGTGGGGGTGTTGTTTCCAGGGATCAAAGAAACAGACATGCATTGTAGGTTCTACCATAGCATCTAAATTTATAGCATTACTTGCAAATAGTAAGGAAATGTAATAGATAAAAAAATTACTACTTGAAATACCATGTTGGCCCAAGCCAATGACACCAATAGCTATCCATTGTGATAGTAAGACATAGCTATGTAAAGAATTTAATTATAAATGAAGTAATTTTTAATTCATAAGGATTGAACTAAATCTTATGAATCTTTTGATAAAAGGAATTGCAAGGGGGTGAAAAGAAGCCCAAACTATGATCACCATCCAATGGTGGAAGGAAGCCCAAAAACTAATATTTATCAAAAATAAAAAATGTAATGTAGAAATTTCTAATAAATTATAAAATATAAATTAAAAGTTACATTAAATATATTAGAAAAATGTGTAAATAATTCTAAAATTCCTCTATAGATTTTAGAAAATAAAAGAATAAAAATAAAATTTCAAGAGTTAATCTGCATTGTTCGATTTTGTTTTTTGATAGAATCAATTATTCTAATAAACAAATAATCCAAAAGGAAAAAGAGTTCTTGAACATAATGAGCTTTTCAGCTAAAAACAATATGGAGTTATTATTATTGTTGTTGTTACAACCAATCAAGTTGACTAAACCAAATTGTAAAATTGGTCAAGCTTTATTAAAACCAAGTCCGAGCCTCTTATTTGAGGCCTATAAAATTGGGTCTCAAATGTTCTTACAAGTTTAAATTTAGCTGAAATAAGATTAGGCTCTACTTTAAATGAACAACTCACTTTTTTTTTCTTTTTTTTTTTTTGGCAATTTGATTGTATACTTTATATCCTCTCTATATTAGTGTAAATTTTAAGTGATCATTTTAGACTAAAAACGCTTAGTCAGTTCTAATGAAGGGGAAAAAAGTATTATTTTTTGCCCTCCTCTTTAATTACTATGTCCCACTTAAAAAATACAACTGAAAATATTTAAAATACCCTTAGACCTAATACTCATCAGCCCCCCTCCTTCAAACCGCTGCTTGCCCCATCTCCCTTCATCTTCTTCTTCCTTTCATCTCCATTGCCAAAACAGTCACCCCCACTCCTTGTTTTCTTCTTCCATTTTCATTTGTTGGAATACAGATCTTGACACGTAAGTTGTTCAATCTTTCTATTTTTTTGCGTAATATGTTGGTAAGTTGGGTCATGGAGGAAAAAATAGCAATAGAGGTACGAGACTACAAAATGACTTTATAGAGTCCCCTAGATTGACAAACGAATTTATAAAGTCATTTGACACTCTAAATAGTCTTATAAATTCGTTTGGGGCTTCAATTTTATATTTTGTACTTGAATGTCTGTAAACAAAAAAATCATAATCACTTGATGATCATGAACCAAATTATGTATTATATATTTGTTATTCCATAAAAAATTCATACCTGATCGATACTAAAAAGAGAACTCAAAATATTCAACTGTTAGTTTAACATTAAAATTTTAACATACTTCGTCAACTAAATTTATATTTTTTGTTAAATTTATATTCTCGAATAGAGTGTATTCATAGTTGAAGTATGGATTTTTACACATTTTGTAAATATAATTAATTATCTTCAACTACATTTAGAAAAATAAAATATCAAAATCAACAAATATAATTTTCATAAATAGTGTAAAAATAGAAAAGTGAGGTAATATGAGTAGAAATAGAAAAATCATAGTTCAAATATCTCTACATAGCTGTTTAGCCACAAAATAGCTCTATAAAACCGTTCATGCACCAAAATGTATTTATAGAGCTGTTCAAACACTTGAATAGTGATAGGATATATATATATAAAGTCTGCTGGTGCAGCAAAATATCACACATAAACAAAGATGAACAAAATTTGTCTTTAAACACAACCAAAAATTGTCCATTCGGAATAAAGTAAAATAACAACTTAAACCAAAGGTTTTACATGGAAAGGAATTGTCATAGGCTCACATGAATTACTGTAAAGATTAACACATTAAGTGTAAACACGAAATCATGTATGAAAAGATATCATATCTGAAAAATGATGAACATTTTCTCTCTGCCCTTTCTATTATCCTTCCATTATAACTTTCCAAAAACATTTGTCATTTGGGATTAGAGAGAGAGAGAGAGAGAGAGAGAGAGAATCTCCTAAGGAGACTTATCCCACGCTAAAAGAGTAAGTATGGTAAATTTTACGAATCTCGATGCCTGCAAAGAAACATCTTACTCTTATACATGGCGATTTGGATAAAAATTCAAACAATAAAATATTACTCTTACATATTGTAAATTTTTACAATGTGGATCAAGCTGTATTGGTAATAATAATAATTATGAATTTTTATTCTTTATTAAATATAATATAATGTAATTACTATATTTCCTGGTTGTGAACATAGGAAGCTCCATCGTTTGTCCAAGAACACACACACCAATCATCTTGTCACTATAGTCTTCACAATCTTTGCAAGAGTGCGTGCGACAACATTCTAGACATGAGGAGTCCCAACCAAGAGAAGAGCCCTTGCGTCGTTCTTCTCAATAGACTAGTGAAGCCAAATGGATAATTGTCACTTCAAAATGGATAATCATTGCAATATACTCAAATTGGCCATTTTTTTTTTTAAAAACAAAATTAAATCATACAATGATTAAATCATGGATACATGGACTAAATCCAACGTGAACCACTAGCGACCAAATCCTTGTGGCCAATCGCCACTTTTGTTGGTGATTTCGTGTGTGAAGTTGGTAACTATCTTGACCTTTGATTGATTGATCGTTGTATGTTGTCTCAGTTGTCTTGCATGCATGATAAGTGCCAGAGATTCTTGATGAGTGCATAATAATTTTTCTCTCTATAAATAGATTAGGATGCAAGCAGATTCTTTATTTTTGAAAAATTTAACAGTTATTAAAATACCCAACCATTTTCTCTCTATAAATAGATTAGTTAGCCAACTTCATTTCCATACCTTTTCATTGTGTTCACTCATTTCATCCTAAACACATCTAGCTCCAGATATATTCACTTTCCTACCTCTACAACTTTTATACATTATCAATGTTCCTCAATTATGTGATCACATCAGTTAATATATATCATGCTAATGGTGTACATAGGTGAGGGATTTATTTATTTATTTATTTATTTATCATATATGGTGTTGACTGTACACGTTATTATTTGTTTCTTAAAATAGTGTCATCAAAACAGTCCTTCTCCCCTTTTTTTAAAATAATTAAAAAAAAAAAATTTTTACTCTTCACTTCTTTTCAATAACTTTAAGTGTTGAGATTGAACTGCATTATGCATTATGGAAAGAAGTGAAGAAGTGTTAAAAGTTTAAGAAAAAGTTTGAGATGATAACATTTCTTTTTTTGAAAAATAAATAATTAAAATATCTTCAGTAACACCATAAATGATGAAAAACTTTACACACTTTCACAATATATACCACTAACATTATATATTTTAATTGCCATTAAAATACTTTTTTGGTCCCTCTTAGATTGGGTTATTACAAAATGGTCCCTCTTAAATCAGTTATTACAATATAGTCCCTATTAGATTTAAAAGAGTAAAACCTCATTTTAGTCCTTTATGTTTAGGGGTCCAGAGAATTTGATCCCTTGTGATTAAACTTCTCAATCAAGTCCTTGACGTTTTAAAAATATACCAAATCCATCCCTCCATCAATGTCCACTAGGGTTGTTAAATGGCTATGCTGATGTGTCATGTTAAATGATGATGTCGTTATTTGTGTTACATTGGCATGTTATGTTTCATTTTCTCAATTTTAGTCTCTTATATTTAAAAACTCGGCCAAATTGATCCCTCTCTCTCTTTTTCTTTCTCTCTCATGGGTTTTTTCCTTTTTTTTTTTTGTCTATTTCTCACCATTAATTTCATAAGTTTTGATAATGGAGAGAAGATGAAAGATATTAAAGTGTGTGAAGGCTATTGATAAAGCTTGTGGGTTCTCTTATTTTGTATTTTTATTTTGTTTGGCAATCTCATATTTAAACCTTAGCTTTTATTTCACACATAGGCTTGTGATTTCTTTTTCTTTTCTGTTCTTTTTTTTTTTTTTTTCACCTCCTCTATCACTCTAAATGCCCATATGCACTTTCTCTTTCTCTCCCGTTTAGAGTAGCAATAATGTTGTTTAAACATGTCCATATGCACTTCTTTTTCTCTCCCATTTGGAGCAGCAACTCTGTTATTTAAGGAGGAGAGAAGATGAAAGCTATGTATTAAGGTGTGAAGGCTATTGATATAATTTGTGAATTCTTATTATGATTTTATTGGAAAACTCCATATTTAGACCTTAGCTGTATTTCATACATAAGCTCAATGAAACTTCAATCTTTATAAAGAGATTTTGATACTTTATTAATGAATGAAGGCGAATCAGTACAAGCATTTCATAAACATGTCTGGCTGATAGTGAATCAAATTAGAAGCTATGGAGACACAATTGAGGATAGTAAAATTGCTCAAAAAGTATTGCGAAGTCTTCCTCTTTAATTTGATAATGTGGTAACTGGTATTGAAGAATCAAAGGATTTTCTAATGTGAAGCTCATGAAAATAGAATGCAAAGATTTGAACAAGCACTAAAGCAAGCAATTTCAATCCAAAATGAATATCGCCAAAAAGAATAGAGATAAAAAATAAAAATGAGAGCCATGGTCAAGATTCAAAAAAGAATGCAACATCTATTAACTGTGGTAGGGGGAGAGAAAGAAAGCAACGGGGTAATAGAGGAAACTCTAATTCCTATTGCAATTTATGCGAGAAACATAATCATGATACAAATGATTGCCGATTAAAATGCAAGATTTGTAAAAGGCATACTCATCTTTAAAAAGATTGTTGGTACCAGCAAAAGGAAGAGGCTAATTTTATTGATAATGATGACTCCCTTGATCAAATATTTTATTCTACCTTCTCTTCTCATCAAGAATCAAGGGATAATTTGTATCTTGATAGTGATTGTTCAAACCACATGACAAGAAACAAAAGTTGCTTTGTCAATTTGAATGAAAATTTAAAATCCAAGTCATACTAGGTGATGGGAAAATTCAAAAAATTAAAGGCAAAGGCACAATAGCTATCAAAACTAAAGATGGTAGTGAAAAACTTATCCATGATGTCTTCTCTATGTGCCTACCCTAGCATAAAATTTACTCCATGTTGGGAATTAATTCAAGGAGGCTACAAGCTCAACTTTGATGGTGATAAATGTACCATCATTGATAAAAAATAAGGGGCAACATGCCATTGTTAACAAAATGGCCCCCAACAAAGTTTTTCCTATGATAATGCCACCTGAGCAAAAATATGCTCTAAAATGTGAAAATAGGGATGAATCCACCTTGTGGCATTTCAGATATGGCAATCTAAATTTACATGGCCTCAAATTTTTAAGCCCAAAAAGAATGGCGCTCGGGCTTCCATGCATTTCTATTGAAAAGAAAAATTGTGAAGGCTGTATTTTTGGGAAAATGCAGAGATTGCCATTTCCTAAACATCTTGGAGAGCTAAAGCTTCATTGCAGTTGGTGCATTCCAACATTTGGTGTCCCTCAAGAAACCCCACTCTTGGAGGAAAATTATATTTCTTGCTCTTTGTTGATGATTACACTCCATGACGTGGGTCTATTTTATTGAGCATAAATCTGGTGCATTCTCTCACCTTGTTCAATTCAAAGCCCTTGCTGAAAAACTAAGCAAGCATTCTATCAAAATTTTGAGAGCAAATCATGGGGGGAGTTGGGTTCAATGATAAAAATTCATAAATTTTTGCAAAGAGCATGGAATTAAAGAATTTATTTAAAAAAAAAAAAAAAAAAAAAAAAAAAAAAACAATTATTGTTGAAATGGCAAAAGCCATGCTCCAATATAAAAATTTTCTCAAGATTTTGGGTCGAGACTATTAACACAGGCATTTATATTCTAAATAGATCCCCCACTAAAGCATTGAAGGAAATAACTCCATATGAGGCTTGGTTCAAGAGAAAGCCAAGGGTTGATCATTGCAAGATCTTTGGTTGCACTGCTTATTCTCATATTCCAAAGGAGAGAAGTACATCTTCATTGGATATAGTGATGAATCAAAGGGCTATCGCCTCTACAACTCCAAGTCATGTAGCTTAATCATTTCAAGAGATGTCATATTTGATGGAAAAGCAAGTTGGGAATGGTGCAACGGTGCTGTCCATGGACATGCTAAGGGAGAAATATTATAATTAAATAACCATAATTTAGTGTGGGCATTCATTTTCAAAGTCTTGTTTTTTTTTTTTTTCCTTTGAGGTTATAACACCAAGTCTTTTATGATTCATTAATTATTTATTGGAGGTTATAACTCTTAAGTTCATTCACCTCTCCATAGCCTTCCAATACTTACGTAATAAAATTTATAATATATTATCTCATAACTACCATAAAATTGTATGGAGTTCCAAATATATGCCTCTAATAAAGCACCTCATTTGTATTTGAATGAATGCAAATAGATGAAAAATATATTGTCCTCTCAAGGCTTTTATCTCCCTTCTCTCTATTGTTTTCTCTTTTATATTACTTTTCCGTTTTGTTTATAAGACTGTTATATTATTTTCATATCACCAAATACGTTTCAAAGCTTTTTTTTTAAAAAAAAAAAAATTCACTAAAAATGAAAAAGAAGACTAAACAAACAAGTCCTTCAATCCATATATCCATATATAATCCATAGAAAGTTGGTAAGATTTTTTAAAATGAGCCCTGAGTCCTCACTCTATTCTCATGACACTTCTCCACTTTTACTATCTTAGAATATTGACATGTGTATATGTTAATATGAGCTTTTTTATCTTATTTGTTTTTGTTTTTTCTGGTTACTTTATTTGTTTCTAAATTTTGAAAATATTATATTTCAATGAGTAGAGTAAGTTTATTGAGATAAATATTTTAATGAATAAAATAAGTCTACAAAGATAAATATTATACATCGTGTGTAATACGTTAGCATGACTCATTTCTTATCAACCAATTTGTCAACATTACTTGAGACAAAAAAAATTAAAAAATGAAAAATTATAGAGAAGTAAATTACATTGCAGTAATATAGTAAAACTATACATAATATAAGGAGTTTCTAAATTAGGCCAATTAACTATGTCAAATCATCAAATTAATATCTAATTAGTAGCAATTATCTAATTAAAATGGATGAAAAAACAATAAATTTAAAAATGAAAAATTACAAAGAAGTAAATTACATTGCAATAATACAGTAAATCTATACATACATAAGTCTATAAATTAAGCCAATTAGCTATGTCAAGTCAACAAATTAATATCTAATTAGTAGCAATTATCTAATTAAAATGAATAAATAATTATCTTTTAGCTTCATATCTAATTATTAATTGGATTCATACCCTTTAGCTCCCTTTCCGTTTTCAGCAATTAATTCCCTTCCATTATCAGTAATTAACTTTTTATTTTACTTGATTAATATATTTATTTATTTAGATTTTTAATTATTATTTTTTAATTAGCTCCACATCTTTAAGCTTTCTTTCTGTTTTCAACAATCAATTCCCATTCATTTTAATTAATTACTTATTCATTTTAATTAATCATTAAGTGTTAACAATTAATCAGTTACTCATTCATTTTCAACAAGCAAAATCAAAGTTTGATTTATAACAACATATGTGAAGATAGTGTTCAACTGTCACTTTATGTGTGATGAACATCATTATATTCATATACCCAAATGCAACATAAAACATATTAACTGCAACATAGTGTGGGTGTTCAAATCTAGTAGATTTAGATATAGATGTAAATAATATATGTTTTATTATCTAATCTATGATTGAAGGACCAAAAGAAAAAATTATTTATTATATTAGATAAGAGATATAAAATTATCTATATCGATGTGATTAAACATTCTTCAAATTCTCTTAAAAAAGACAATGATACTGGACAAAAATATTCTGAGGTACTAAACAAATATTTTATTTTTTATCCCTCAAAAAACCAAGGGACAAAAATTTTGTTCACAGTACAAAAACTTAAAAAGATAAATTTAACCCCACCTTTTCTATCCAAGCCTTTCAACAAGTAAAATCAATTAAAGTCTCTTTTACTATTTACACACTAATATGTTTTTTTCCCTACAAAATGACAAAAAAAGACCCACAGTACCAAATTTTAATGATTATAGTTCTAAAAATGCAAAGCAAACCTTTCTTCCAGAATTTAATGATTTTCAGAGTATCAAATTTTAAAAATTCAAAATCGAATTTTTTTTTTATTGTGCAAAATGAACCTATGCAATATTTGGATTAGTCTTTTTTTTCTTTTACAATTCTAATTTTGTAAAATCCAAAAATAAGAATTTTTTATATGTCATAATCTTGTCCAATACCTTTTTTCCTTAAAATAACAAATATTGTATAACACAAAGGATATTACAGTAAATTTCATATTATTTTGTCCATTACTTATGTTAATCAAATAGTAAACAATACAAATTTTTTTATCTTGTGCATTAACTAACAAACAGTAAACAGGACTAAAAGTTATCCTGTAACTTAGCTACTTGTATTGTGTTGTTTTATTTGTACTGTTTTGTACTATGTATCAAATGCAACCTATTAGTTTGGGTTTGTGGAGATGATTCAGAACCCATATACAAAGTGATACATAATTCTTCATGATTTCATCTATTATCAAGATTTGTATGGAAATCAAATTCAAGGAAGCCAGATTTCTATACCTAACAAATAATCATTAATGAATCTACCCTAGGTAAGTACACCAAAGTCCTACATTACTACCTAAACAGTATGAAACACATTAACTAACCATGTGACCGGCTGGTTTCATCTATGACCAATTAGCCAAAACACCATACCCCCAACCCACTACACCACTTTCTCAAGTAATTTAAGAATACACCAATCAAGAAACACCAAAAAATAATCCCATTCATTTTAGGCAAGCACAAAAACCCTATGTTAGTTGTTGTTCCATATAAATTCCAATGCTTCAAATTATTAATATAAACAGAGATGCATACAAACAGAGAGATAACAACACTTACCAGGGATACAATTCTTCGTTTGTCGTGTTCGCTGTTTGCAATCCCAATTATGGCTTTTCTTCGTTTTTCCAGTTGTTCTCAATCAAAATGGTAGGGTCTCTATCATTTTTGCAATTTCAAAGGCAAGTCTTGGTGTCATATGAAGAGAAGAGGGAAACAGACTTCCTAATTTGCCCTTCTTGATTTTAAATTTTGTAATTTTGGGATGCCATGTTGCATGCTCATGATTTATTCCGTAAAAGTTTGGATGGCGGTTAATGTTTGATAGTGAACTATGCATTTTGAAAGTTTAGGTGGTTAAGCATATATTTTAAAAGTTTTAAAGGTAAAGTGCACATCATTTATAATTCAAGGGAGTAATTAATTAAACTTTTTTTGTTTTGGTAAAATAAAAAGTTTAGATGAGAACACTTATAGATTTTTTTTATAAATTAGCCAACAAAAATCCGAGTAATAAGGTCTTAATTATACCACCCTTTTTAATACGAACACTCCCCCTCCTAAATTTATAACACAAATACCAAAATTACCTTTAGTCCTACCCACCCGCGTACCCCTTATTAACCTAAGCTGCTGCCACACATACCCCCATTTCCATTTCTTCTTCTTCTTTCCCTCTTAGCCGCATGATCACCCACCCCCAAACCTCCATTGTTGTGCCCAAACAAGCTTTCCAAAGTCATTTTTTCTTTCATTTTCTCACAAAAGGCAAGTGCTTCTCCATTTATTGACCGCTTTCTTTTGTGTACACCTCTGTTTCTCTAATCCATCAAGGTTAGTTCTTCACACTCTTTTTTTTTTTTTTTTCTTTTTTTACATAATGTGAGTTATTGCTCTTTGATTAAGTTGGAATTGTTTTTGTTTGTGTAAAAATAGTGTGAAAACACAATTGCATGTTGGTTTAGGGCATTTTACAACAAGTGAGTAACTCAAACGGCTCTACATAATTGTTTGGCACTGCATGCAATGCAAAACAACTATGTAGAGTCTTTTAACCTGCCCAAAAGCACCAAACAGCTATAGAGTGTTGTTCGGTGCTTTTTCGCTGCTCAAACCATATATGCTTTTGATAAGAAATTCACATTCAATTATTTGTTTAATATAAAGATTCATTTTCAATTCTTGCATATAAGTATGGCAAGAACTAAAAACCCAAGCTTTAGAAATGCTCAATCGGAGGAGACTCAAAATGCGGACCGTCGTTACCTGATCACCTCTAATCGCAAAGAGTGAGTCACTCATTGGAGGACACAGGTTACTCTGGATGAGGAGCAGGGTCCACATGGTCACTCGTTGGACTTTGACTGCTAAATGGCTCTATAGATCCTTTATGTGTTTAGAATAGCTCTATTAAGCCGTTTGGTAAAAAAATCGAGTGTGTGATGTAGAATAGTTTTTAACTAAAAAATGGCTTCATATCTTTATTTCTACATTTTTCTTTAATTATTTGAACTAGTATACAAATATTAACTTCCCATAAATATAAACAACCTAAATGTAGCACTTTTCATTGGATTGATGGAATGTGCTAGCTCAAGATTTAGGGTTTAAAAGAAATACGTGAAAGTGGAGTAGAAAGGGGAGTGGTCATGGAAGAAAGAAAGGAATTTAGGGGGAGTGGTCACATTTTTAACAAAAGGATTTTAAGTAAATTTAGGGGTATGTGGGTGTCTTCAGGGTGTCTTCATTAATTATGGGTGTCTTAACGAGGCTTGAACTCACATCATATTATGATAGGATTTTGTACTTGTCAATTTGACCCATCTTTATTGGCTAATAGATACTTTTAATTAAGAGAATTTTAAGCTTTTTTTTTTTTTTAATTTTCTTGAATTGTCTAAATTGTATGTACTTTTATTTTTTTTCTTTCCACCCCCACCCCCCACACACTCACATTTTCTCGTCTTGCACGGCACGTCGGCACGGGGTTGAAACTCGTAATTGAGTAAAATACGGTGCAGTGCTAGTTTCTTACCTTTTATTCAAAAGCATTAAAACCAGTGTTTTCCAACAAGCTGAGAAAACTATGCGACCCTAATTCGGCCAAACCAAAATCGAATTGGAATTTTTAAGCCGTTTACCCAAGAAAGCGACAAATAAAAGAAAACCCATTTTGAATATAAAATGGGTCCTCGCAATTCCTAAGCCACAAGACAACGCGGCTGCTCCACTTAAACTACGCCGTTTCTACGCACTTCCCATTGCTTCTTTCATGCGTCTGATTTGCTTTTTTCACAAATCTCTAAATTCCCACATAGTCTTATGAAGATCGTGAACTATATAGTCTTTGCTGATCACACAAGAGCCAAATTCACTTCTCGGAAAACGTAGGTGCCAATTTCTTCAATCTCTGGATACTTTTTTGTTTTTTTCTCTGTTTCCTTGATCTGAATTTGTTTAACTGGGTTAATCTTTCTCGATGAGATTTGGGAACCTGTTATTCTAATGTGGGTAGCTCCTATCTGGTATCTGATTTCGAAATCGACCTGATGGGTTTAATTTTATTCGCTTATTTTTTAAAATTATTTTTATTTTCCCTCTCTGCATGTGCTGTTCGGCTTGGATCCGAGTTATTATTCTCCCTCACAAGCTTGGATTATAGCTTGTTATGGTGACTATTTGAGGCCTTTTGTTATTTTTACTGATTATTTTTTAGATTTAGATTTTTATGATGGGTATAAATTGATCTGTCTCTTGTTTTATTTTTTATTTCTGTTTGGTTGCTGGGAAATTCAATAAAAGGATGAGATTTATTATGGATATACTGATTTGTGCTGATTTAATTTCGTGGGGTAAGGTTTTATTAATAGGATTTATTGTGTGTTTGTGACATTTCCTTTAGTGCGTATAGAGTTTTCACCATCACTCTTGGTGACACAGTATTATCTAAGGGTTTTCTTATGCTTGACTACAAAGATGGATGGGTTTGAAGCTGTCAATTCTGAATTCGAGCTTTGCTTAGAATCAAAATATTCTTCTTTCCTCTGTCCACTAGTATTTTGTAAGTTCTGATTTTTAGATGTAACTTAAATTATGTGTTTTAATCTTATATGTTATTTAGACAACATATTATATACTTTTCTCTGATTTCAATAAGTAATTCAATTGCGTTCTTTACCCAATATATAATCTTTAATCTTATTATGCCTTTCATTGTTCTGATCCCACATAGGACACTTTGCTCTACTCAATGCTAGAGGATTCCCTCCCGTTGCATAAAGCATTGACTGAAAGAAAGACTGTTCTCTGTTTCAGGAATTTCTCTATGAATTGGGCTGTTTAGCACTTGGCACTGAATTGGATTGATGTGCGATGCAGAGATCACGTAAAGCTCTTCTGGAAAGAAGAGCTTCACAGAAGGCTACAAGTGGAAGAAACCATTTGTATAAAGTTTCTTTATCTTTGGTTTTTGTTTTGTGGGGACTAGTCTTCCTCTTCAGCTTATGGATCAGTCATGGTCATGGTTACAAAGGTATCTTGTTTTGTTTCTAACTTTTCTACCATTGAGGTATGCTTTCAGTTTAGTTCCTCTTTTTCTTGAGTACATCAGTTGAGCTATATGCTTTCGCAGATACAGAATACTGTTGCTACACCAAGTTAAAGTTTGCTTATGCCCACAACTTTTTTGCAGGCAATGTTACTGGATTCTGTTAGTGATGGAGCATTAAAAACTAAGTGCTCTGTATCTTCAGTGATCCTGTTGCAAAATACACATGAAACACTTATTTTTCTTCGCTATTCAATAATCATCTCTTGGTAGATAATACTTGAGCTGACATTTTGTTCTAAAATTATACTTATGAACTCATCTTTTACTTTATAAGTGGGTTTTCTGACTGGCTCTATACCTGAATTAAGAGAAACACAGAAAGCTTGAAGAATATAGTGGTTAATGTTAATACTTACCTAAATTATTGTAAATACATGCTATGCAATATGCATTGTGCTAAAAATCCATGCTTGCTATATCTACAGAATGATGTTTACATGTTAACTTATTGTGGCTTTGCTTCATTTACTTATAATTGGATGAAACATTACTTCTTTACAATGAACTCATTTGTTGTCCTGCTTTTATATAATCATATATATATATATATATATATATATATATATATATGTAGCTTTCCTCTCCATACCCTAGATGTATGTCGCTTATACTTATTTCTTTGTTTCTCTTCTTTAGATGTAGATGGATCTGGGGAACTTTCAGATGCAGAATCAAATTGGAATGGTGATCAGCACAGACCTAGTAAAAACTCTAACTCTGCTGATGAGAATTTGGTTAATGAAACTGATGCTTCCCACCATTCTGAGGCTTTCTGTTCTACTGGTGCCAAGACTAAAAGTTTCAGTTGTGAGTCAATTCCCACCAGAGAAAGCAGTGGTTATGCTTCTCCTGATAAAAATGGAAATCAGGCGTCTCCTTTGAAAGAGCAACATCAAGTTAAGAGCTCTGAATCTAATACAAAATTTGAAAATGATTCTCAAAAATCTCTTCACTTGTCTCAGACTGCGCCTCCTGGTCTTGATGAATTCAAGAGCAGAGCATTTAGTTCCAAAGTCAAGTCTGGTACTGGTCCATCTGGAGGCATAATACATAGAGTAGAGCCTGGGGGTGCAGAATACAATTATGCTTCAGCATCAAAGGGAGCAAAGGTTTTGGTTTCTAATAAAGAAGCTAAAGGTGCCTCTAATATCTTAAGCAGAGACAAAGACAAGTATCTTCGAAATCCATGTTCTGTGGAAGAGAAATTTGTCATCATAGAACTTTCAGAGGAAACCTTAGTAGGTACAATAGAAATAGCAAATTTTGAGCATCATTCTTCTAATCTAAAAGATTTTGAACTGCATGGCAGTTTAGTCTATCCAACAGATGTTTGGATCTATCTTGGAAATTTTAGTGCATCAAACGTGAGACATGCTCAAAGATTTGTTCTACAAGAGCCAAAATGGGTGAGATATCTAAAGTTGAATCTTCAAAGCCATTACGGTTCAGAATTTTATTGCACATTGAGCGTTGTTGAAGTTTATGGTGTGGATGCTGTTGAGAGAATGTTGGAGGATTTGATACATACTCAAGATATTCCATTTGCATCTGGGGAAGGAAATGGTGACAAGAGGACAGTATCACTGCAGCCTAAGCCTGCGGAGGGTGAAGTTGTCAATCCCGACCCAGCTACAGAATCCTCTTCTGTGAACCATGAAACTGTAAATAGTAATATGCCTGATCCTGTAGAAGAAATGCGTCAACAAGCTGGCAGGATGCCTGGGGATACAGTTCTCAAGATTTTGATGCAGAAAGTTCGTTATCTAGATTTGAATTTATCTGTTTTGGAGCGGTATGTGGAAGAATTAAATACTAGATATGCTAATATTTTCAAAGAGTACAGCAAAGAGATAGGAGAAAAGGACATACTTCTGCTAAAGATTAAAGAAGAAATTAAGAGTCTCCTTGACCAACAAGATATTACGGTATGTTGACTTCTAACCTTGACAATGGTAGCAATCCTTTTATATGTAGTGATTATAATTATTGTTCTACTTCATTTTGGTTTTGAAAAAGGATTATTCCCCTTGCAGACAAAAGATGTGAATGATCTCATTTCTTGGAAGTACCAAGTTGCCATGCAGTTGGATCATCTTCTGAGAGACAATACTATTCTCAGGTTAGATTTAATTGGTTATATCTTTAATTTTTCATTGTAAGGAGGTACTTCCTACGAAGAGAAATCCAAAAAAAATGCAGATAAGTTCTTGCTCTTATATTTTATATAAAATAAACACACACATTCAAATATAAAATCTTGCTCTTATTTTTGAATTTTGTACAGATTTAAGGACTAATATACATGAAGTTTTTTCAATAAGTCTCTTATGACTCCAGTTAAACTTTTTGATGTTGTGATGATCCAGATGAAATGGGAAAAAGAATATAATTGACACGTGGCAATATATTGTTAATGTCAATCCTTCTCTACTTGTAGCTGTGTCATTCTTCTCTATATTACTACTGCATTGTTCCATTTCCTGTTCACTCTTTTGATTGGTAAAAGAAATATATAAAGTAATGCTGCAAGTATTATTATTATTATTATTATATATTTGAAAACAAATATTTTGACCCACCAACCAGAAGGAAGTGAGAGGTCGAAATTAGAATGGGAGATTATTTGATTTTTCTTCCTTGGTTGTTACCTGTTAATGCCATTATTATTAGATATATCTTGGGTTCTAAAATTGGTATCTTATTTGCAGATATGAGGTTGAAAGGGTCCGACAGAATCAGGTTTCAATGGAGAACAAGGGTATAGTTGTATTTTTCATATGTTCTATTTTTTCATTACTGGCAATAGCACAGCTGTCTCTGGGTATAGTTATACGTGTTTATAGAGCATTGAGTGTTGATAAAACAGTTGACACCGGGAAATTTTGTGCCGATAGCTCTTCCTGGTTTTTCCTATTATTGTTTTGTAGCATCATTATTTTTATATTAAGTTTATAATAATTTATTTTTAGATGTTTGTGCTGTCTTGTTAGAGACACTTGGTGATTTGTTGCATTCTTCCTATCCTATGTGGTTCCAAAATCTTGTCTTGATGGTTTTGTAGGCTTGTACTTGTACTAATGTGCTGTCATCTCCCCTGGCAATATCTTTCTTCCTGCATTATTATTATTATTTTTTTTTATCAATCAAGAACAAACAGGAAATAGAATAGTGTTGTCCCAGTGATATCATGTTTACGTTGGAACAAAATCCTGTGTCTGGAACGAGGTAGTGATTTCTCAACATATAATAATACAACTTGAGTTATTGCTATCTTACTAGGCAAGATTTGGGGAGTGATTGGAGACGTAATTAAAATCTGTTTTATAAAATAATGATTGATCAATATATAATAAAATAATTTAATTTAATTTAATTTATTTTTGTCGTAAAAGATAAGATTTAGGATAAGAATGGGGATAAAGTCTTGTTTACATAGGGTAAATTTTTCTGTTTTTAATTGTCTTAAACTTTGTTTCACGGAATAGTAATTAATTTTTATATATTGTAGTTTAACTAATTACCATCTCATATAATTAGGTTTAGGATAGAGAATTTTGTTTTAAATTTTGTCTCATGGAATAATTAATCAATATATAATAATAATATAATTTGATTAATATGATAAAATAGTAAAGTGAATAATGTTACTTTTCAACATTAGTATTGGCTTTTATATTTTATTTTCATATTCTAAAATTAAATACAAACTCTCTCTTTAGTTTTTAATATTAAAAAGATGTCGGTACACAACAACTATTCCAAACTTATCTCAAAGTAAGGATCATCACAAATTTACTTATTGCAAATTTTCTGCGTAACTTTAACATCATAGCCTTACAAGTAAGCCTGTAAACAGAATTTTTAACATAATAAAATAAGACAATAAAATCTCATCCCTAAAGAAAAGCAATTGATTGTTCCTCTTTCATTGTCAAAGACTTCAACACATGAATGATCCACAGTATATATACATATATATAGTAATTAATGATGTCTCATTCATTACACTAAACTTGATTGTAGAAGATAGACATTCATTCAATCTCTTTCGTGTAAAAGCTTTTTCATCTTTAAAAAACACATCAAGACTTTGTTTAAGAAGGAATGGTCTCAAAAGTTTAAGTTATTAAAAAAAAATTAAAAATTATTTTATGTTATAATACATATTTTGAGTTTAAAGTGTGAATAATACATTAGTTCACTTATGATGTGTTGAAATTTTTATTTAAGCAGTGGTAAGAGAATTTGATCTCTTGACTATTAAGTCATCAAATAGGCTTTGATGCGATGTCAAAAACCAATTCTTTTAGAAAGCTCTAATGAAACATTTAAAATTGTCCATAACCATAAAATGAAGTTTCTCTTTCCTTCAAAAAGAGTTATCTCTTTAATGGACCAGCCAGTGTGTGGAAATCATTTGTTTCTAGACATAAATAAAACAAATGCAATTTAAACACCCTAAACTATGCCAATTGTGAGAAAGTAGACCTAAAAGATAGAAAAAAGCACATTCAAATTAAATAGATAGGAGCAACCAAGTGGCTTATGGTAGAATGATAATAAGGTTGTCAAGGTCTATAGGTTTCTACGCTCAAATCTAAATTCTCACCCAAATAGTACCAAAGAAAATTGGATGGGGCAAGTACAAGTCTAGAAATTTCAAGCTAGGGGGTTAATACCTCTGTTTTTCTAACAATAAATTAGAGTTAAATTTTTAATAATGGAACTTAAAATACTAAGAAAAGGGATTGTAAAATATAAATATAAAATTTAATTATCAAATCTCCACAAAATTAGTATTTCCTCAAAAGACTCAAAAGATCTATTAATCCAAATAGACCTCAAAGAGCAACATGTGAAAGTTATTGGAGACTATGTATGAAAGATCATAGCAACAAAATTAACTTCATATACTTGCACAATTGGTATACCCATACCCCAAAGGATCACTCACCAAAGGAAGGCTTTAAGCTCAAGACTCCCAACAATCAAAATAAGATCATGAGATTAAGGTAAAACAAGATACAACTTTCATAATGCACACACACAAGTGAATATACATCAAACTCCATGAAATCTAATGTAGTAAGAATAAGTTTCCTCACATAAATACAGGATGCACTCAATTCACTCAAAGTGTTTAAAGGGTCAATTGTTTCGCTCGAGTCAATGCAAAGCAAAATGCTTCCATAGGCTTGCTCATGTATTGCATCTCCACCACTTAATAAAACTAATTGCACCAATCAAAGAGACTTTGAATAAGGTTGTAATGGGGCTTAGGTGAAAGTTTATGAAAAATAAAGGAATGATGGAAATAGGGTGAGAAATACACAATGAAAGTACTATATAAATTCCTTGCTTACCCATTAGATCAATCAACTTCCAGATTTCCAAAGCCTCACACTTAATACACTTGTTCCCCATATTGTTTATTTAGTGGCTTTTTAACTCACTTTTTCTCTTTGCATTCTCTTTTTTTTTTTCTTTTTTTTTTTTCTCTTTTCATTGCCATATTCCTTTTGATTTTCACTTGGGGATTATACACATAATTTGAAGCTTAATGCATTCCACTTTCCAACACTTACCTAGATAACTTTCCACATTCAAAGAATTCACATAAACCTTCAAAGTGTAAGATGCAAGAATCATAGGTAAAAATCATCAAAAGAAAGGATATATGGCTTGTAATGTGGGTTATTGAAAAGAATGGAAGGCTAAGGCTCAAGGATTCCAATAATGATCAAAATGCAAAGGTGGGCAGTAAAAAGGCTAAAGACTTAATCCTCTTAATACATTAGTCTTCAATGTGGTTTTAACATGTATAATAAAACAAGTTCTAGAAAGATTAATGATACATGACACTCACAATCAAATGATAAGCAATAAAGATATAGCTCAAAGGCTCAAAAACTTACAATTAGCTATAGTTAAATTCGTTCCAATGCATTTTCATCCATTTCACTCAACATATATTCACAAGATATGCAACAACTAGAAATCAACAATAAAAAGTAAAGATTATCAAGCAAAAAGCGAGTCACACATTAAGGGGTTAGCTCAAAATTCCCAAAAGGTTCACATATAGCCAATCTCAAGATATAAGCGAGGTAAAGCATAAATCAAGCATGTAAATATAAGTCTATGGAGTCAAAACTTTGCATATGCATGAAAAATAAGTCCCCACTATTAGATAAATGATCAAGCATGCTCATTTCTATCTTTGGCCCAAGTTTTTTTTTTTTAACCCAAACACATTAAACCTCCTAAAAATAAAGGACTCTAAGACTACTCAGGCATACATATTAAAGCACAATACTCCAGAATTTTCTTAAACCCCCCAAACTTAAAACTTAGTGTTGTCCCCAATATGAGAGGGAAAAAAAAATAAGGGAAAAGAAGACTCCCCTAAAATAGTCACATATCCTTACCTTAGCTTCATTCTCAGCTAGCTCCATAATGTATTGGTCTTATATGAGCTACTAGCAATCTCATTGTTTCTCTTGCAACTTCAGCCCATCAAAACCACACATCAAACGATCAAGCTACATGCTAAAATTTTTGCTCAAATATCCAAAATCAAAGGTTAAGCATATTTATCAATAGCAATCACCTTTCCAACAAAAAAGAACTGGAAATGTCAGTCAGGAATCCATAATATAGAGCACAAACTAAGTGTAATTTCTCGCATTAACCAAGCAGTTTGGACGGTAGGAAATACCAAAACAGGGCATATGTATATGTACTAGCAGAAACACTAGAATTCACAAGCAATCGTGGCACACTAATTTTCCAACAAGTACTCAATCCACACACACATACACATATATATATCAGAACAACCCAAGTCAATTTTACCCAAGAGAAAAATAGTAACACTTCACTGAATAGCACCTCCTGGAACAGTGTACAAAAATGATCAGAAAATAACTTAGAAAGCGTGTTGGTATTCAGGCTTAGAGTTAGAAGAGCAAAAAGAGTAATATTGCTGAAATATGGTTGCAGTAAACTGATGCTTTCTCACTTGATTTTTCATTCACTTGGTCTACATATTTATACATAAAACTCACTCATACATGCCTTACCTAGACTATACTTTAAACCATACTACACCATACCTAATCGACCACTTCTTTTAACTAGTTTAAACTTACAAGCAACAACATAATCTACTGTCAAAATATTTTCCTGACAGAAAAATCTCAG
Source organism: Bauhinia variegata (assembly GCA_022379115.2). NCBI lineage: Eukaryota > Viridiplantae > Streptophyta > Magnoliopsida > Fabales > Fabaceae > Bauhinia > Bauhinia variegata. The sequence continues at coordinate 2,707,192 of CM039432.1, forward strand.
CACTCAACAAAGCGGCTCATGAAAAGCAAGAATTACCAGTCCAGTAAACTAATCACTGAAGCACATGCTCCAATCAGACTAACACACGAGTAAGAATCATCCATGAATATATGATCAAGAGGTTTTTTTTTTTTTTTATTATTATTATTATTATTACCATAAAGGATTCAAAACTTGAATTTTTAGCTGCATAAGGTTTAGGGTTTAGGTATTTGACTCATATGAACCTCCATTCACCTCATAGAATCATCCATAGTTGTAATAGAGTGAGTTGCACTTGCTTCAAGTTAAGCAAGAGCTTCATCAAGAGTAATTCTAGGAGATGATTGCTGTAGTTGAGGTTGAACTCCAATTTCCTCATAGAAGCATTTAAACTTGCTATGGATTGGACTGCAATTATTGTGTGTTGGGACACACTTTCTGTGAACCGAGTCGTACTTGCTTCTAGTTTAGCAAGTGCTTCTTCTAGACTGCTATTGGAGGATGATCTTCTTGTTACAATATATTCAGATTTTTCTCCCACCAGGTAGGATTATAGGCATCATAATGTATGTTAGAATGTTGCCTATGATAGTTAGCACTCTCTTGTGAACTCCAATAGTACATTATTTGTCATGATTGCCTCCACATAACCCATAAATCTTATTCCACCACATTAAGATTTCTTGAAAAGTGCAAAGAAAAATAGAAAGCCAACAATTCTTGATACTAAAAAAATAAAAATAAAGTAAATACTACCCAAAGTAATACTAAATTATTTCCTTTAATATTAAATGATGCAGACCACTGGGAACAATGTTAAAAACTTGATGTGTAGAAAATATAACTACTAAAATTATAGTGCAAGCTACATTATCAATATAACTGACAAAGTATTTTAAGGATGTCAAACCCACTGGGATTGGCTACTCATTAGTAAAACACTCTAATTCAACATATTATTTGGACAATTAAAAGCAATAACTAAAATTACCATAAATATAAGGAAAAAAAAAAATAAAAGAGCATAATAATATATAAAGGCTCTATGTTTTGATTTTGCTTCAATTATTTGTATCGAATAACTTATTTTTTCCAATCAAATTAATTATATCAATGCAAACTAGGATTCCTAATGTGTCAACCGGCATCTCCCAAGGTCTTAAATTACCAATTCAATCATATCCTATGTGAATAGTAGTAATCTAAGTTGCATTAAGTTTTATGAATTCCCCTGTTATGATTACATAGAGTCCTAAAATATCTTTATCCTAAGCCCGTCTATGGAATTATTTCAAATGGTCTAAGTTATCTAATCCTTTTTCAGTTCATAGAAACTCACAAATCTACCTATTAATTGACTAAATCAATAAGAAGCTTATTGAAGTGAAGAGTAGAGAAATAAAACTCAATTAAATATAATGAAACTAAATTAATTCATATAAGCATTCAACCTTCAAGTTTTGGCTACATCATATTGCGCCTTCTCTCTCTTCTCCTCTCAACTAAAGTCTCCTCTTTAAGCCAAAAGTCTCTTCCTCTTAAACTTAATTCTAAAAATGATATTTATAACTAAGAAAAAGTCTAATGAAACTAAAAAACCTAATAAATTTAAAAACCCTAATTACATTAGGAAAACTGAAGGACAAAAATATTTTCATTGATTTCAATGTGGCTCTTGAAAATATGGAAATTTTTTTTTTTTTTTTGCTATAATACTCCAAATTATTCTCCAACTACAAAAATAAGAAATTAAACTAATTCATAGCCAAATTTCTAATAATAGAGCCAAAAATACTAAGAAAAAGGGATTATATAAATATAAAATTCAACTAGTAAGATCGTCATACAAAAAAATATTAAAATCTGTTATCTTGTTTTCTTATTTTATTTCTTATCACATTCTTTATAATTGGCTGAGAAAAATAAATTAATATTATTTTCTTACTTCTTTGTACGACTTTTTCACTCTTTCATATATTTTAACTAATTTATTATAACAAAATAATATATAAAATACTATATGAAATAACAAATTTTGTCCTTAAAAAGAAGATGAAGCAATTAGAACGGCTTGCATTTGCATAAACATGCAAACACTCCCCCGTTTCTTCAATTCAATTGGGGGATTTTTTTTGTTTTTTTGGGTCAAGTATCTAAACGTCTTTATAGTCTTGAGTATTAGGATTAAATTGAGCTCAGCTCAAGAATTTAGAGAAAGTCGAGCTTAACATGGAAAAATTGCGATGTGACCAATGTAACTATTTTGCATGCACAATTTCAAATGGATCAAGCCGAACGTATGAGTAACTGCATAGTTTGGATTTTTGGTCAATGTTCAATAAAATAGTCATATCTCCGGTATTGAAATAATGTAATTCTCGAGACGTTAAAAAGCTAAAAAAAATAATAATGTTACAATTTTTGTATTCAAAAGTCAAACCAATTTTGCCGTTTCATGGGTCAAATTGGTTTATAAATATAGAATTACAGCTAGACCTGATTAGTTAATAAATCAATCAATTCTTATTTTATTTGTATTTTCCTATTTAATTTTGGGAGTTATAATTTTAAAAAATATTTTTTTGGTTTTTTGGTTACATTTACTTTATAGTTTTTTTTTTTTTAGTCATTATGATAATTTGTGGGTTTTTCCTAAGTCCATTTTACATTTTTTTTAAGTAATAAATGTAACATAGATTTATTAATATAATATTGATAGGTAAGTGATAGTCAATGCTTTGTAATGACAAATTGCCCCAAATTCTTATCACTCATTCTAAGTGTGACAAATTCGACCAAGAACATTTGACTGACATATCAAATTGCTATAATACATGTTACTTCATCAAAACAACTTAAGAGAACAGTTCACCTAGAATCTAACATCAAAGTAGGCAAAGGATAACATCCTAGTATATATTAAAAATAAAATTAAAAAATTTAAAAAAAAAAAAAACCCTAAGGCATTGAATACCCCAGAAATCAAGGTAAATCCAAATGTTAGTCTTTTAACAGATCCATCAGAGATGGAGTGTACGTATCATATTTAAAAGTAATACATCTGTTGCATCCAAAAATGAGTGAAAGTCTTGAAGGAAAATGAAAGACAAAACAAAGCAATAAATAAAAATATATTGAATAGAATAACATCACCAATGGATTCAAGTCCATCTTGATTCCATACTCGCTTGATGGGACAACCCAGAAAACCCCAAAACCTTATCCTGAGGAACTATAAGTGTTCTTTTCTATGTACACAAACATCTATCGACATCACCTAAATACCATCCTCGTGCAAGCAAAGAATTGAAATGACCATATCCCAAAATTGGGGAGCAGCACCTTCCAAAAATGCATGAATTGTTAAGTATCATCCATCACCCATCTGCTGCTAATATTTGTAACCTGAAGAACCAGGCGGTGCAGGTGGTATACGATTAGGTGTGCGCCGGCTGCCGGAGTTTGAACCGGAGTTAATGTCACCATTTTGTTCAGGCTCACCATAATGTCGGCTGTGACCGTTGGACCGCGACCTCACCGACCCACTTCGACTAACAGGGCCATTAGCAGCTGCATCAAAGGCAGTCCTCCAGTCCTCACCTGAAGCGCCACTGCTTCTTGGACTATTTTCTGAAAAAAATAAAAATAAAAATGGGGGGATTGGGGGAATAGGACTCTAGAAGTTAATAAAAAACAACAGAAAAAGAAAGAACTATAAAGCAACCATTATAAACATGGAAGTTATAATATTTATAAAGTCAAATAAACTAGATGATAATAATTCAGAGAAATCATATACTAGGGTGTTAGAGAATATAAGATAGCCGGATATAATAAGTGCAAAATGGGATTTCTTTTCTTTGTCTATTCAACTATATAATTTATTTATATTTACATTAGATTTTTATTTCATTAATAATTCTTCTTATTACTATTAACATTATAGCTATATTATCTTTGTCTATATTATTATGAGTTTCGAATATTATCATATAATATTTCTATAATGTTCACATGTATTGATATAATAATAATACAAGTAATTAAATATCAAAGAAAATCTTTCGAAGAAAGCAGCTCTTACGCACCTGCACTACCATTTGACCAGTTAGAGGCAGCAGCTGCTCGGTTATCATGAATACTTAATTGGCGTGTCAGTTTGGAAAGAAGTGAGGATTGTTTCTGGATGCGTTCTCTCCTGTGCTTTACATTGTGATCTTCTTGAAGCAGCTGCTCAATCTTATCTGAGCTTTGAGCACTGCCCACAAGAAACATATATTGTTCACACATACTTATAAATTATCTACACATCTAACAGCCATGATAATCACCGGGCTTAAATTATAAATTATATTCATAATAGATGAATAAATAATCAGCAATTCAGGGTTGTCTTTGTAAGCACAATATAAGCAATATTCAAGGATTTTCCTCAATAAGAACAGCAAATAAAAATATAAATACACAAACAACGTTGAATAAATAAACAAATTCAACTAACAGACAGAAAATTAAGATATGCATAACAGAATGTGAACATAACTCCTCCAATATTGTCCAGTGCTGTCAATGGCAACAGTGTAATGTTTTCCTTCAACACGCTACTCTTTCCTGCAATTTTGGCAGATTTCAAATAGCAGCTGCTATTTGGCCACATTAACACATTTACTCCACTTTTTTAGTCTGTAGCTAATAGGATTTCAATTTTCAAGCGCATTTTGATCCTAAGTCTGAATATTCAATCACTATTCATGAATGGCTCTATCCTGCTTCACTATTTCCGTCCGTTTGTTTTTACTGTCATATCTAACTTGGCAACTTATTGTTTTGCTGGGGAATATTACTTTTGTAACTTTTTGCTAACTTCTATGAGATCTTTCATTCATTTTATGACTTTTTCATTGGCCTACTGTATATATTTTCATTCTTTTAGTGACAGCTATTGTGTCAATAGTACTGCAGCGCTGTCAGACATCAATTCATAGCTAAATTTGGTGTCATCTCTATTTTCTGCTATCTGCTATTGACAACACTGATATTATCAATTCCTTCAAAAGTTTCAACAACTCCAACTTCTAAATAATAAAGGTGGAAGCAATCCCCATTCCCCACACAAGAGCCGTAACTCACCAAACAAGTAAAGACCATGACCCAATAAAACCACCAAAAATAAGAAAATCATTCTCGCAGCTTTTCGACATATATGAAAAAGAAAATCTGATGTGAAGACAAGCAAGAAAAAATGCAAAAGCTATAAGAAATTCTGAACCTGACAGAGCTATATAATTGATTTAGCATGTCTTCCTTGGCTTTTTCAACTTGACAAAGAACAACTGCCTGCTCAAATAACCAACAAGAAAATACATTAGACGTGTACACAGACTAAACTAGACTGCAAGGATTGGAAAATAGGAAAATGGTCAAAAAGAACATCACCTTTGGCACATTAGCAGCCAAACTGTTCAAAACAGCTTCCACATAGCCACGAACCTCTTGAGACATCCAACGAAGTTCTTCCTCGGGATCCACAGGTCTTCGAGTCATTGTATCCTACAAAGGATCAAGAAAACAAAATAGGCTTGTTGAATGCATCTGAAAAGAATATGCCTAATGAACAGTGGCTATGAGTCAACAACTCACCAAGGAACCATCAGAGAGACTATGCCTCAAGGTAGTATTATCGGATGACGAGATCCTTATTTCTCCTCCTTTCGCTTGTATCACACTACTTATCTTATTAATCCATACAGCCTTATCAGCTATGCTTTCAGCCTTCAAAATAACCGCACTATGTGCTGAAAGAGATGCAGATTATTTTCAAAATGTTTCAGAATTGAGATAAGAATGGGCTAATTTACAATAGTTAACTGCAGTAACAGAAGAGTTTACCTTTCACAACTGTTTTATATGGAATTCTACAAGTAATCTTGAATACAAGGTTGGGTTTGGCTGAATCAGGTCCATTAGACTTCTTATCTTTTGAGCTCTTTGAGGGAGGTTCCTCTTCATCTAAAACCTCTTCAATGTTACATTCCTACATAACAGTAAAATTATATGGTTAGCAAGAAACCAAGAATAATATCTATACTTTCTGCCACTCAATGTCTCACACATACCACACATTATCATAACCCAAGCCAGCAGCCCAACAATGTTCTAAAAGATACAACCAATCAATATTACCAAATACAAAAGTGTGAAGCTTAAATCAAAGGCAGAAATTCAATCGACTTTTAATCTAGACTAGAACTCTGATCGGCACTTTCAACGATTTAGAGAGGGGGGAAAAAAGCTGACTCCTGAAACAGACAAATGAAGATAGAATACAGCAACACTTGCAGTCAAACTGTAGATGATTCCCAATAAATAATCTTCTTGCTTGCAGTTAGGTATACAAAATCTTTTCATTTGACTGGGAATGTTTCCTAAGGAATCTGATATTTCATGTTTGCTATGCTATCCAGATTAAGAGCTTACTCCGGGGAATTTTAGTAAGTATACGATTAAATAAAACAACAAAATGACTGTCTTATCCTTTATCCCTGTTTCTAACATCTTTCTCACTACAGCCATAAACAGGAATGAGTTCGTTTTTATTTTCTTGACATAAATTTAGTCATAAGCTGACTTTCTCACATGGACAACATACGACAATTGAATCATCACATAAATGATAATAGCCTTGAGTATAAACTGAGTATGCAGATAAAAGCAATACACTATTACAAAAACACGGTGGCCATCATGCAACGCATAACCAATGGAAAAAGAAATAAGCATTTTGTTATTATTGATAATTTGATACCAATGTTTAAAAACTAGAGAGGTCATTCAACTAAAGAAATTTAAAAATATTCCAAAAAAGTTTTAAAAATTAAAATTAAAATACATGACATAGAAAGTTATATTATATATAATATAAATTTGAAAAATATAATTCTCATAGTTTGTATAGACATATGTTCTCCACAATTTGTGATATCATAGAAACTTGGGAGGGGAAATAATTGTAATTGTTCTATTCCCTAAACGAGATTAATCTTACTTCTAATGTAGGTTGGGGATACTTGTAAATCAACCCAAAAAAATATCATAGTAATTAAATTTAAGGGGGGAAAAAAAAGGTTACATTGAGACAAGTTAGTTAAATTTAAATTTGACAAATAATACTTATAAAATATTGTGATAAAAGAATCATGTATGTGTGTATACTGCATTCTTTTGTCTTTCTTTTACACCTTTTACCGGGGAAAAAAAAAAAAAAAGAAGATTACATTTGAGATTATGGCATGTGTTTGAAGTTGAACTCCCATGACATCGAGTATCCACTGAGTGGAGAAATTGACCGTGTAGAAGATTTGGGAAGAAAATAAAATGAAAGGAATAGAGATGGAATATGGGAAATGAAGGAGAAAATTGGAAAAAGTGCGAAGACATTCCATTTCTAGAAATTTAGGGTGGAAATGATTGATTAGGGCCAAGTAGACCACAAGCAGAGAGAAAAGGAAACAGGAGGGCGCATGGCTCCTAATCCCACCCAAATTAAAACCGAGTGGTTTCATTAGAACCAGCCAAGTTCCAGCTTTATCCAGTTCAACTAGATTTTGACTAAAATTTGGCGAGTTTTTTTACAAAATTGATATAACACAACCTGGACCAATCACCTCTCTAGTTCCTAGTTTAACCAGTCAAACCGGTCCAATTTCGAAAACAATCATTGGAACTGAAAACTAAAGCAACAAAAACACTAGCCCATCATACTTATAACTTTTTAGAAAGTTCGTGGACAAAAGGTCAAGACTTCAATGTTGGTCATACATCTAACTTAATTCGACAATCCAAACTTAAAATAGTTGTACCAAACCAGCAAGGAAAAACTCTTGCATATAATGCACACATTATTTATGTTTATAACAAAAATTTCCATCAACTAATCATTACTTCATTATGAGAGGGTATAACAAACTAGAAATATTTAATCAGAACAATTTCGATTTGCATATATAAAAGAAAAATGACAAGGAAAAAGTTGCCTAAGATCACAGTGTCACAATATCATACCAACCAAGCACCCACATCTGTCAACCTATATAATTAACTCAAACCACAGGTTCCTTCCTCACCAAGATGCTCACTATTCATAATTACATAATACACAATTTATGCACCAACAATTTATATGCAACGTAGCATAACTGATAACTGCCAACATGGAAGCGCAAAAACATCAATAGATCATAGTCCTCCATACCTCTAATGTGATAACGCCACGAAAATTTCTTTCCTCTTTCTTTTTGGTGTAACCAAGCTGTAAAGTGGAAAGTGAGTAAACATTATATATTACATAGAAAATATATACGTAGCAATAATATCTCACAAATCAGAAGAAATCAAAATGCAAATATAGATACAAAAGCATGATAACATTTCAAAGTCCCAAGAAACTACAGTGAATGATAAAAATAAATAAATAGCATTTACAAAGACCGACTGTCTTGAAGAAAAATTATATAAATTACTGCACCAAGAGGTTTAAATATACATCATTAATATAGTAAGAGCCAATAAGTTCAACCACACAAATTTCAACTAAACTAGTTATGTCATTAACCAAAAATAACGAATGCAATATTCTGGAAGTAAATTTCAATCTATGCAATCATCTCAATTGTCTATATTACTGCTTCTGGGGGAAGTTATACTACAGTATGCAGTTAAAACCTGCTAGAAGTGCAATGGTGCTAGACAATTTAGGAAGGAAAATACTGATTCACTGTTAGTGAATTCAAAACCACAAGCTCTCTGCCAACCTAGTGAAAGCTGCAAAAACCAATACAGATACCAGAACTCTAAACCAGGACTGCATCCCTACAAATAGACGAATCTATCAATCACAATAATTCAAGCTACTCAACTAAATGCTTCATATAAAATGACTTCCCTGCATATATTTTTCTTCGTGCCTATGTGGCAAGTATCCATATCTCTCCTCTCTTTCCACTTTCTCCTAGTTAGACCTTCAAGGTCCTAGGCCAAATAGTCTCCAAGGACTCTCCCTTAGCAAGCTCCTCAACAGGCTCATTTATTAATGGCCCAACAAAATCAAGTTTGAAAACAATTCAGAACATCGAATGAATGAAACAATGATAACCATCAACTGAAAGAATTACATACCAAAACAAAGATATTGAAGTCAAATCTAAAAGAAGTGTTATGATAAGATCCTGGGAAAGAGAAGCATAACTTAAACAAACAGTTACAAACCTTTCCTGTCTTCTCATTTAGCACAAACCATCGCCTGCTCCACCCATTAGTTTTTCCACTTTTCTTTGATAAAAATCCTGCAAGTAATAAAAGGTATAACTTTTATTATATTTGTTGAAGAGTCAGCTTTCAGTTTTTTGAATCATGTATTTTGGAAAATTCCAGCTTGCAATGCAGCACAATTATATGATTCAGACAAATTTGACAAAAATTAACACAAAACAGTTTGGCAGAGCACTGAAAGGATTTAACAATGCATGAAACTTCTACTAGCATAATATAGTATCAAACAAGCATGATTTATCAGATAGACCTGCTGTTATTTCTCCCTCAGGACCCGCAGTCATTAAACCAGAACTTTCTTGATCATCTTTCTCTGCCTGACCTGATTTTCCCTTGTCCTTGTCCTTGTCTTTCTCCTTCTTCTCCTCCTTCATTGATTTCGTGTTTCCGCTTGTTTGAGGACTCGTCGTCTAAGTAAAATTAATAAAAACCATTTTACATCCAGTAAACCATAAAACAAAGAGGAGTAGAAAAAAAAAATCAATCAACTGAAGTTGCAAAAGCTCAGTTTCTCACTGTTAGTTGATACCTACAAACTCATAATGTTTACACTAAGAGACCACCTACCCGGTTAAGTATAGATTGCTCTGCATCTTGCCCTTTTTTTGATGATCTATTTTTTAGCTCCTCCTCACGGCGCTGCCTTTCCATTCTAAAATAAATAATATGAAATTACTGGATTAATAACTAGACAGCAAACATAAATTTGGGATAAAATTTAATAAGATATGTTATATGAGCAAAGAGTAGAAACAATTTGATGATTAACTATGCAATTAAGAGGGGAGGGGCGACTGCAACAAGCACATCAATATCCATTCCAAAACATAATTATTCAGATTCAACATGCCATCAAAATGGATCCTGCTAAAGATTCGTCCAAAAAAAGGATTCCAGCTAATCCAAAAATGTGCAATGTCATAGTTTAAGTGTCAGGACAGCATAAGGTTCCCTCACCATAAAAATCAAAAACTAAATATAAAGGGATATAGAAGCCACGTTTTTCATTTGAACTTTGAATTATAGAATATCAGGGGATAATTCAGTCAAAAAAGGTATAGAATATGGTAAAATTTTAACAAAATCAAAAGCAAGTGACAACCTACTTTTTTCCAAATTTTATTTCTCCAACTTTGCCAAAAAAATATAATAATTTCTAATGAACCACACAACTCAAATATAAAGAGCCACTTTTGGCTTGTGAAATTGCTATGGCAATGCCAAGAAGCAATCCCAAATACACCATAAAATTTCTAGGATTCCATCACTGCAATGACTTAATTTGATCCTAGAATAGACTACAAAACAGTACAGTCTTGGTGGAAACTATAGCATGAATTGAACAGATTCCAGAAGCCAAATGTATTCAGTTTGAATAAATTAAGATTCACCATTTCCATTTTTTTTTCTAACATCACCACAATGTTCACATTCTTGGATGATTGATAGGGTAAGACAACATAATTTTTTTTTTTTTTTTCCAAAGTGACTTTCTGCCATAACATAATATAGTGAGAGCAACAAAGAAGATAATTAACTCTTTAATTACTAGCAAAAGAGAAAAAAAAAGACAACGATAAGTGTCTGGTATACAATGACGAACTATGTCCTAGCAAACCACACATGCACAAGCAACAAGCAGTTATAAATAATGAACATTCTAATATGAAGTTGTGACCAGTCAACAGAATCTCCATGTTTCCCCAAAGTGAAGGCAAAATATTAAAAATTAAACTACAAGTAGCAGAATTTAATAGGACAACATAGAACTTGAACATGTGGAGGAAGTTCAAATATTTACAGGCATATCCAAAACTAAATTTAAAATTACCACTGAAATAACTTTTCTAAATTACCTCCTCTGTACCAAGCGAATGAAGTGTTGAGGTGGCACAAAAGCACGCTCCATATCAACTAGTGCAACCACCATTTTCTTAGCTTCATTCTTAAACCCTTCTAATGCAGCAGTCGCAAGGGCCACAATCTTGTAAAAAATTTAAAAACAAGTTATTCAAGTAAAGGAAGATATAGACCCCCTTCCCACCTAGTGGATTCCCTCAAGGGTGAAAATGAACGAACATTTAGAAATTTGAGGTATTCATTCTTTATACTGAAATGACATACAAATATAAGTAGTAAATGAAAATAGACATATAAGCAAGAACGGAATTAAAAAAGAAAAACAAATAAAGCACCATACCTCTCGCTTGAAAGATGGATATCTTCCAAGACCAGCAGTAGCATTGGCAGAGGCTGAAACAATATCTATCAGAACTCGGTGTACCTGGATCATAAGGTCAAAGAAACTTTAGCAGCAAAAAAAATACAGGAAAAAAAAAAAAAAAAGAAGACATTTTGCACAAAGTAATTTACTTAATAACTTAAATTAGAAGGTATGAATTGAATTTAGGACTCTCCTTATGTAATAGTAATTTTATAGGCCAAAAGTAGTTACATACTAAGCAATTTGAATAAAACTCCCACAAATACTTAAATATTAGGGCAATAGAAAAGTAGTCATACACGACCTTTAACAGGTGAATGAAAAATAGTAAAGGCATTCTTTTGTAATACACCATAATTCCACAAATCCCATTTTCCACTATCACATACAATAAAGCCAACACACAAAATAGAGGACACACTGAACACAGAATACTAGTTAAAAGCTATGAACCCAAATGAAAAAACATAAGAAAAGATGAATAACAAGCATTATAAGACAGAAGCTAAAAGAAATTCAAGTCTAAACTGTACATAGAACATACCTCATCAACGCAAAGTCGTGATGGTTCTTTTGCTAGCTCCAAGACACTTTTGATGAGAGATCTCAACCCCTTTTCAGGGGAAATAAGATATGGCTGATAACCATCAGCTTCTAACACAATCTGATAAATGAAGATAAGCGTTAGCAGAAACAATAAAAGCAATGATAAAAAAGAAGATACCACAAAAGCAGAAGTGTGGAACTTACCCTCTTTACGTTGTTGATATCAAAATGTCTATCTAAATTTAATTGCTTCATTCTATTTGGGAAATTTCCTTCAAAACTTGCAACAATTTTCCAACCAGCTCCCTGCCAGATAAATTTTATTTTAGATGAATAAAGATTCTTAAAGCCCTCGAAAACAATTATGTTGACAAACACCAGTTGAAAATCAACTGTCATCAGGTGCCACTAAAATGTAAGTTACTCTAGATAGCAATAAACACAATGAATATGAAAAACTATCCAAGTAATTTTAGGATCTGACAACCAGAATGATAAAAAATGAAAAAATAGCTTAATGCAATGTCTAGGAGGAATAGAAAGGGAAGAAAACGTCCAAATACATACAATTTTCCTTTCTTTCCCTTACCGTCCTCCCAAATGCCCTCTACCAGAGGAACCTTATAACTAAAATAGTCCATTTTATCTTTTCCACAAACCCGGAGTATCAACATCTTAAACTTATGTTGGGCTTGGACCTCTCAACATAATGCTACTTTATCTAACAAAAGCTCCCCATGACATGCTTAAATAAAAAACAAATAAACTAAAATCATATTACTTGGTATTATAGAAAACATATTTACTAATTACAAATATTATTGAGAAAAGTTCAACCAAGCTAAAAGATTAGAGCAACACACCTCACCAGTGGTAATATGTTGCAGGAATTTATCCTCAAATTCACGACAAAGTTCCAAAGCTATAGCTCGTGTACCCTCTGATGTGGTGACCATCTGCTCACCAAGCCTCACCAATTCATCATGAACCATCTGAGACTTCCCTTGTAACCTTCAAAGTGTAAAAGTAAATGTTAAAAGAATCTAATATGATTCTTAATATAATAGGCAAATGGTAGCTTTCTTATTTCAGAAAGCAATTATGTGGACAAAACTGCCCTCAAACAACTACAGTCATGCTAATAGACATATCTATTTTTCTTTAAATCTATCTATTTGAGCCTTTAATTTACTGTATATGGAGTTTTGACACAAAAGAATAATATCACTAGTTCCTATGTTTCGTCAATGGCCCCCCCTGCTCCCCACCCCAACAAGGGCCCCCAAAAAAATGGAAAGAGGAAGGAAAAATTAAATCAACACAGGAAAAAACCACCATTATGTGGAAAACAGAACTACTATGAAATAAAGGTAAGGGGATCATATCAAGGACATTTGAGAATCAGCATACTTCTTAAGAGGCTATTCCACCAAGAATTAAAACAGATTTTTTTCCCTTACTGTAACCAGATCTTTAAGGGAAAACACTTGTACCAATCATAAGTCAATCAGCCTCACCTAGCTTTTCAAATTGTAAATAAAATTAACAGCCAAGACAACTAAAATAAGAATTCGTATAATGGCCAAGTTAAGAAAGATTTATAATGATGATTCCCTAGGAATAATTGTAGATTTGCTGTCCAATTCTTAAGTTTCCATTGCCAGTAAGACAATTATTGAAAATAATAATACTAATAATTTTTTAGGAAAGTCATATTGCTTGACTTGGAAATTACCCAGAAAGGATATTAGGTAGCCGTAGCTTCATACGGTTTCGAATCTGCTGTGCTAAAGCATCCACCAAAGCAATCCTTCCAAGCTTACTTTGAGGGGCACCAGTCAATATGGACTTGAGGCTCTCGCTCTCTGCCCTCCATGCAGTTTCCAGTGAACTTTCAGAACCAGAAGATCCAGACTGTGCAGACGCTATCGAAACTGATTGACCAATTAAAGCAATCCAAGGAAGATCTGATGCTCTGGCAGGACCCTGATTCAAAAGGAGTGCCTGGACTGCAGCTAGAGACTTCTGGTCGGATGCAGCTTGATCTATTTTAGTGATGACGCCAATGGTTCTTGTACCTGTTTATCAAATTTTTCCGTCCAATTAGTCTTTTAAGAAAATAAGAGAAAAGGATTTAAAGAAGTCATGACATACTTGTCATATCACAAGTTTATATTTAAATATGTATATATATAGAATCTACCTTCTCCATCATAGTCCTTTGCAGCTCTTAGGGCTCGAGAAGAAGCAACTTCAGGTGCTTGAGCAGCAGGAACTATAACTAGCAAAATGGCATCATTGTGCTCTGTATATGAACTAACCTACACAAGGACATAGCAAATAACATTTTCAAAGCAGAAATTAGGGGGAAATGGAATGGGAAAAAAGTTAGATAAAGTGGAATATAGATAATATTACCATGGATTCATCCACAATGCGCTGATCTAACCCAGGTAAATCAACCAACTTAAGAGGCGGCGCTGGCAAGATAAGATTTACAGAATACCGATAAAGATAATATTAGAATGTGTAAATACAGGAAAAAAGGGCATCTATATAATATGCATGACCACAGTGGCCTAATAAGCAAACAGATCACATATATATAAAATAAACATCATTTTGGGATGCAAACTACAGAAAGCTTCCCAAAATCTTTTGACATCAGAAAATACAAGTTGCATGCACAGTGAAAACATTTTGGTAGAGAATTATTTTAAAGACGTATCACACTTCCAACAGGCAAATTCTCAGAGTGTTGTCACATAATTTTCTAGATAAGATTGACTAATACAAACCCAAACAGACATTAGTATAAAGGAACAAAACAGAAGCAGAAAAAAGGGAAGCAGATGCAGGCTATTCTCTTTGAAAGTTGTTAAGTTACCCACAGAACGAAATGTATACTTGCACCCTCAATGCATGAATTGATGAGTGTAACTCAACAAACCTGCACTCGTGCGTAGCTTCAAATATATTTCATCACGACTATTGCCTGAGGAAACCTTACTCAACCTCTCCTGTAATGAATGTCGTAAAGCACCTGCAGCAATGTAATAAGTAATATAATCACGCTCAGCAGAAAACAACAAAGAAAATTGTGCAGATTGTGGCATATAGAACAAAACAAAAGAAGAAAACATTTTATACGCCAGTCATCAAACATCAGCCACAGTGACTGTAAGTATTCTAGTTTAGTCTGTTTGGAATTTGGAAAGAAGAAAAAGCCTCAAACTTTCAAACACACTTCCTAGTTCCTTTTCTTAGGCCACATTTCTGGTCCCCTTGCTATGTAAAGCAATTAAGAAGTAACAGTGTTACACGATGTGGCAAACAGAGTTCAAGAAATAAAATTATATAAGATAATAGCAACTTACTAGCAGAAACCTGCTGAGACTTATTGTCAATCTGCAAGACAATTGATTTGCTGCTCAAAGAACCATCTCGATGAAGATCAATGATTATAGGAGATCGTGTAGCTCCATTTTCGCCAGTAGGCTGAAGATGAAGAAGGAAACTTTAAGAATAACAATAGAGCTCCTAAATTTTTTATTGTCTAGTAACAATATAAGTTAATTAACAAAAGAAAAAAGGGAACCCTGTAAAATTCAACTTACAAGAACAGGATGACCAACCAAACTGTTTAAAACTGCAGATTTACCAGCACCCTAAAAATATAAAAAGAAACAGGATTAAAGATATATCAATATATCTAAAAAGGTAAAAAGCAGTGCATATAGAAAACGAGTAGCTCTCTAAAAAAACTAAAAAGAGAAACTTTAACTCAAAAATTAATATGCTAATTGTTTCCTTGGGAATATAAACATGAATTAGGTTTAAGCTTCATCAGTTCTAGAAAGTCAGCTCATGAGAAGAATTTAGAAATGCTGAACGAAATGTTCTGCTCGTTGAAAATTTCCTGTTGATTGCAGACTCGCAAAAATACATCTCCCTATCCATCTATAGACACAACTCTTATCATAGGCATAGTCCTAAGTAAAAGAGCAGCTCATATTGATACTCAAAAGCAAAGGGGAACAAGCAGAGAAAAATGTTGTTTGTCACCAATACAGCACAATAATCATGAAAGATTAAAACATGATATCCAAGGAGAAGTGGTCTAAAATTGTTTCAATGTTATTCTTCTTTCAAGTCCAAAAAGAAATTCAACAATAGAAACCTTGTCAAAATTCACTTGCTTTATGTTAGTCCAGAAATCCAGATATTAACGACTAATTTTAAAATATAAACACAATTAAGTATCTAAGCCAGAATTTATTTCACTTGAAGAAATAAGTTCATCAACTTTAACCGCCAAATAGTCACTTATCTAGATGCTCCCATTCTTCTCATGCAGAAACAGCTAGTCTAATTTTCTAAATTTGAATCCAAGCATGACAGTAATGTGGGATAACCAAAACCTGAAAGTCATTTTCCAGTAGTTACCAACTTCCCTTCATAAAAGCATTCACCATCAATACTCTGCTAACCCATCTAATTCTACTTTGATTTCAAACATCGCAGCAACCCATCATAAAAAATACTAAGTCTTAGATTCATCTAATTCCCCGCGTGACTGCGTACTATAATTATACAGCACTACACTTTCAAAAATTACTGAAGATCTGAAGCAGTGAAGGAGTTGTGAACATGCAACAGAAGAACAAAGCAAAACCCACCAATTTTGCATAAAACTAACCAAAGGGCATAAACCCACAAATTCCTATCTAAAAGAAAAGAAAGCGAAACAGTTCAGAAGCATCTATAGACATCCAAGAACTTGGACTCAAGAACTTACAACATTGCCAAGTGTTACAACATTGAGGAAAGTGGAGGATCTTCTAGACGATGAACTGGAACTCGATTCATCAACATCTTCGTCGGCAAGTAGAGCCGCAGCTTGGCGCATCGAATCAGCTAACTGGGACAACTCTTCGATCGCCTCCATCAATCAGAAAGATCAAGGATCAAAACCCAACAAAGTACACACCTTTAAGCTTAATCGAACAGAAGAAGCAAACAAATTTTCACCGATCGATCGGAATCGAACCCTAACAAGAGCTTCACAACGATCTGCTGGTATCAGATCTCTCCCTCTCTCTGTTTCTCTCAATAGCAGATTGAATTTGAACTCAACAGAGAGAAATAGGAGAGAGGAAGAAAAGGAAAATATTCAAACTTGCTTCAATTTGAACGAGAAAATTCAAAAGGAACTCTCCTCTCTCGTTCCCCTTCTCACTACTTTCTCTCTCTAAAAGTTTTGAAATTGGTTTCCAACTTTCCTCGCTCGTAGTCTTCTGTCACTCTTATTTTGAATTCAGTTTTAACTCTTTCAAATAATATAATTTTTAATTTTAAAATTAAAATTTTAATTTTTAATTTAATTTTTAAAGTTAAATGAAAAATTATATGCAGTATGAACTGATGGAGTTTTTTTTTTTTATTTAGGTTCGTGAGGGTAATTTCTAATCAGATATTTTTTTAGATCTGCAGAGGGCAGATTTTCTAGCATAGAGACTTTCTTTTTTGCAATTCTAGATCTGAAACTCTTGCCCTGAATGCGATTTCTAAGCGCGTAGATAGGACTATTTCATTCATATAAAACACTTTACAGATAATAATAATTTATTATTATTACATTATTATTATTATTAATGACACAATTACTATGATCATCAAACTAAATATGTTTAAAATATTAAAATTATTAAAATCAATTTGTATCACTCTTGTAATTTTATCCAACTCATATTAAATTTATTAATACTAAATATTAAAATATATTCCAACTAATAAACAATTTATATTATATATATATATATATATATTTGTTAATAGAAAGTTTAAGAGATAAAAAGAGCATCTAATTATATGGCAATAACCCATAAAGAGTTCTTAATTATTCTTTTTTGTTCATATTATAAAGCAATTCTAATAAAATTGATTGATTTTATTATTTTTAAAAAAGTTTTATAATATTTTTATTTAAAATATCCCATTAAAATTATAAAATATTTTAAATATCTCTAAAATCTTTTAAAATATGTCTTATGATAAAAAACAAAATAAAATACTAAATATAGTAATGATAATTTCTTTTTTCATTTCTTTTATTGATTGTCAATCACTAACGGTTTAATAATAATAGTAATGATGACTTTACAAGCAAAACATTTTTATCCTTATTTACTCTAATCTAATGAATTTATTTGTCATATCTATCTATATATTATATAAAAAGGGAATCCACAATGCTGATCAATTAGAGTGTCAAGTAAAGTAATTATTTAATATAAATAAATAATTTTAATTAAAAATAAGTAATTATAATGTCATTTAATAGTGTAACAAGACATGAATTAGTAAAAATATAATATACATGAAATTTAATTAAAATTAATAATTCACAGTTCGTAAATCAATAATTAAAGGTGAAGTCAATAAAATAAAAAAATTTAAATTGATAAATAATTAATTAAAATATTTTATTGTTACTAATTGGTCATATACAGTTATTTATTTGTATTTTAAATTCTTTCTGCCTTTGAAAATATTGCTTAAGTAGGGTCCTTGTTTATGGTTTCCCCCAATTTCAATCAATGCGTTGAAAAAGAAAGTGATTATATGTGATTTCTAGAATAACCGAGTACTTAGAGCACGCTTTCCTTGATTTCGCTATCCCACCGTCCAAAAGAACTCACCCGCGTCCTTCTCTGTGCATCTTCCAAGCATTTTCTTTTATGTTGGTCCCATTATATTTTTTAATAATCAATATAATAATTCATAATTCATAACAACTAAATCAAAATATGGGACCACAAGGTAACATCGACCACTATTATTATTATTATTATAGGTAATAATCAAACGAAAAATATCTAGACGGTGCAATTTTGTTTGCTTGCTTTTTTTTTTTTAATTCAAGTAATTATGTTTCCTTTCTTATTTTTAAAAATTTGTTGAAGGTAGATATAAAGAAAAACTCCAAGTCACCAATTCACTGATTAACAGATTCAATGTTTGGGTCATCAATTCAATCAAAGAAAATTAAAAGACAAAAATATCTTAAAATTTAAAATCATGACATATAAAAATAGTAAAAATAGATTACATACCTTTTTTTAAAGAGTAAAGTTTTTAGAATCTATCTATTTATATATATTCTATATATCTATATCTTTATATCATCTATCTAAACATCTATACTAAAGTAGTTTCAATAGTCCTAATAGACAAGTAGTAAGAGTGAGGAATATTCAGTAAGTCTATGGATTCTGATTTCACATTAACCATATATATTAATTTTTCTAATTTTATTAATGCATTCTACTTCCACTAATTATTAACTAGGCATTCTCTAATTTATTAAAAAGCCTCTATTGATGTCAAATTAAATTAATCTATTCATATCCAAATATAAATTGTAATAGTTAGAATTGTATTAACTTTAATGGATTCCTTTTAATGGTTATATAGAGTCCTAGGCACATTATGTCCTAAGCTCCACTATAGGATTAATTCTTATGGTTTAGATTAAATACTTCTTTCTTAGGTTATTGAAATTCACAATTTCTTTAATTATTTGGTCAAATCAACAAGAGAATGAAAGATAAAGAATTAAAACTTAATTAAATAGAAACTAATATTACATTAGATCAACACGTCCAACTAAAACATAAGTCTTGGCTACATCATAGCCCCTAGATCAAGAATTAGAAACCAATAATCAAACTAGTAAATATCATAGATTTAGAAGAAAACATGAAAGATAAATAAAGGGAAAACTCAATAGAAGCTCCAAGATTGCCTCTTTCTCCAAGATCTCCCTTGCCGCCTTCTCCAATTGCCAAGAGTGCTAAGAGTCCCCAAAACCTAGATCTAATTACCTATTTATAGTCTAGGTATAAAATCCCAACCAATTAGGATTCCTAAACTAGTTAAAAGGCCCAAAATCCTTAAAATCATGTACTCCCATGCACTGGCGCCAAGGCCAGACTCTCTTAGTGCCACGATGCCAAAAGCACCTCTTAGGTTGCCTCTAATCCACCTAGGTGCCACGGCCTCAGGTCACGCCAAGGCCTTAGACTTGTCTCTTTTGCCTTCAGTTGAGCTTTTCCACGCTTGGCTTCATCTTGCATTCATTTTTCAAGCTCTCATTCTTCATGTTAGCTAGTCTTATGCTTCTTTTCATGCTTTTCATCTCCATTTCATGTAATCCTACAAAGTGAATAATTAAGAATCAATTACACAAATTTTTAGAAAATAAGGATTCAAGGGAATGAAGTTTAAATTAACTATATAATATGTACTTACCAAACCCTCAGACTTGGTATTTTGCTCGTCCTCGAGTAAAACTAAGAAGAAGCATACAAGGCAACAAAAACCAACCAATCAAAGACTTACTAACCATATTAGCCTCAAAGAACAATCACCATAGTGGATAATGGAGACTATGTATCATGATGCAATGCAACCTCTCTCTATACTCTAGAAGAAGATCCCACACCCCAAGTTAACTCTCAAAATAAGGAATGGTTTAAGCTCAATTCTCACAACAAAGGCATAATTCAAGTGACAATATGGATGAGTCATAAAGTCATGAAAAGCCATCTAGATCAGTTCAATATAAAGCATAAGGTCTAAGTGTATGCAAAACAACAACCTATCAAGTTCCATGAAGTTAAATACAATAAGGATAAACTCCTTCACTAGGATGCAAATTTCACTCCAATCTCTCAAGTGTCTATAGGGTTAAATGTGCACTCTAGTCAATGCAACTGAAGACCTCTCTATAGACTTGCTCATATATCATATCTCTACCACTAAATAGTGAACCAAAAGCACTAACTAAAAGGACTTTGATGGGTTGTAAGGGGACTTAGGTGCTGGTTAGGGAGAAGAGAAATATGATGAAAGTAGGGTGAAACACACAATGAAGAATATACATGACTCTTTGCTACCCTTTGAAATCAAGTAACTTTCGAAGCTGCCAAGCCTCACAATTCACAAATTGCTTCTCCCCTTTTGTTTATTCTTTTGCTCTTTAGCTCACTTTTCCGCACATTTTTCTCTTTTCTTTTGTTTTTGCAGAATTTTTTCTTTCTGTTTTTGTCATTTTTTTTTTCCAGCTTTCACATTTCTCACTAATTTTTTTTTTTTTTTTTTGGGCTTGGGAGAAAGTACATATATTGAGGCTAACTTTTTTCATTTTTTAAGATATACATCAGGCAACATATCAATCTAATGAGTTTACACAATCCTTCAAAAGTATAAATTTTTACATAATAAAGCATTGTTGTCTTTTTTTTTTTTTATAAAGAAAATAAAAAGAAAAAAACTATGGTATACTTGATTTCATTAAGCTCAATTTTCTATCTCATACATTTTGTTATATACCTGAAGTATGTCAAAGCTGCCTATACAGTGAATTGTGGCATGACATATGGTCAAGCAATAACGCATCTTTTATTTGACATTTTCATTTTCTATTTTGTTCAATGGATTTTTATTTTCTACTAATACATTGGCCTTTGAAGAATGTTGTTTATGAATCGAAAATTTGTGATATTTTCTTAAATGCAAGTATGATTATTCTGGGAATGAATAATTCATTAGAAAGGTGTGTGTGTGTGTGTATATAGATTTAATCTGTATCTCTAACTAATACAAATATTAAGGGTCTGATTGATTTTGTTTTCTATTTTCATGTTTTTAGAACAAGTTTTGGAGATGGAAAAAACAAAAAAATCATTTGAATAGTTTGTACTGAAAACACATATAAGAAAGAATAGAAAAAAAATCATTTGGTAAAAATACTACAAAGAATAGTTTTAAAAATAAAATATACAAGAAACTTGTTTGATTCAATTATTTTACATACAATCCATGTAATGTTTTTAGAATGGATACAAATAGAATTCAAGATGAAATTATTTTAAACAAAGTCTTATAATAATATTTATTCAATAAGCTTAAATAGAGTTCTACTGCCTTGCTCATCTTTTTTTTTTTTTTTTTTTTCTCTATTACAATTTGATTATGCCAACTAACAGTTTCTTCTTTTTTTTTTATTCACCCCCCATTTAATTTGCATTCTAATCAGTTGATTTTTTTTTTTAATTGCTGTATATACTTGAGGTATTATAAGATTCAATTTTTTCCTATTTTTCTATTGGGTATTTTGTTTTTGTGACCTAGGTGTATGTAGTCCTTCAACTTGAAGTCGCTACAATTTCTTACATGAGGTGTTGTGCACTTTGACATCATTTTGTTACCTTTAATTGAGATGACCTATAAGATAATGATTAGGCGTGTCACAAAACATACGGAGGATATGAGTGACGTAAATGGGATTTTGTCTTTCTTATTGGAAGAGTGTTATCCGTGCTGCCTTGATGAGTGAGGCTAAGAAATGTGCTCAAATAGATCAATATAAGATATTGATTATTTGTTTAGTTAGTTTAGTCGGTATCAAGAAACATGAATTGTATGTTGAAGGGGATGACATGTTCCCCACCTCAAGTTCAATTTGGATATTGATACAAAAGGGATTGTTTTCACATGATGCCTGTCATGGTTTAGGTAAATGTTCACATGCATTATTGCTTCTTGAGTAACAATGATGGATTGTTAGACACCACTGATTGTCTATAGCTTTATCGGGTCATGATCAATGTAACAAAAACCTACATGATCGCACAAAATAGGTAAAATTAAGCCTTAGTGGAGCTAGGATCTAATTGATTAGGCTTATCAGTTTCTTGCATGGATATCATTAGGATAATATTCATATAATATTTGATGTTATATGACATTATCTGATATTAAAGTAATATCAGATAAACATGCATTTATTAAATAATTATAATTATGAGATAATTATGTTATCTAATGTTGAAAATATCTAGTTATCACATAACTAGAAAGTAGACTTCACTTTAAATCTCTCTCAACACAATAAGGATAAGGGGATAGTAGTTTATGGGATTAGAATGCAATTACCTAGTAGGATTATGTAGAGTGGCATGTAAGCAATTATTTTGTAGGACTTGGTAACCATCAAACCCTATCTCTAGTAGAAGCATAAGGGCAGCGATTTAACGAGTTTACGCCTCATATACTAAGCCATACAATTCCTTAATTGCACAAAACCCTAATCTTGTGAGAGTAAATGTTTCATAGTAGACTCATGAGGATAAGAATCTCATTCTCCTTACGTGAATACCAGTAGAGACACATATCTTGATCTACAGTGATTTTTTTAATAGTGTTCAGTAATCTAGGCACAACTCCCTCCTAGAGGTCGGATCAACCTAGTACTTGTTTGGTTAAGTGGAATAAATTTAATAGCAATGGAAGGAGGAAAGGAAGTTGAAATAGAAATGAGAAAAGAAGTTACTTTACAATGTTTGGTATGCAATGGAAAAAATCAAAGGAACAAAATAATAAGACTATGTTACCATTAAAATAAAAATTATTATAAATTAAAAATAACAAAAGTAAGGTGCCCATAGCACCCATCATAGTAGCACTTGACAACCAGTGACAAAGCTCTAGCGACAAAGTAGAAATGGGGTGTAGAGGGACGAATGGCCGAGATGGTGGTGATGGAGGATGGTAGAGAGGAAGGTGGGAAGCTTGGACAATGAGGTGGCTTCACCCAACACCAGCTCCTCTGTGTGTGCTTACTGGAGCAGTGTAGATCTATGGCGAAACCCAGCAACCCATCTTTGCTCGGAGCAGTGTAGATCTATAGTGAAACCTAGCAACCCATCATCGTCCTTGTGTCCAAATCAACTCAGCAACCTCTCTGGTGAAGATTTCGTCACTTCTACCTTCTCTGACGAAGCTTTTGGCTAGACACCTCCCTCTCCGGCGAAGCTTCCATGGTCAAGAGCTTTCGTTCCAGCCAACCAAACAGATACCTAATTCCTGGGAGGAAACGGATTACCAGATCCATGCGTGGGAAAGCTAAGTTCTAGATAATAGAGCCACAACTTTTATGTTCATGGTTGGAGCAGATTTTGCCATCTTAAGGGTCAGAAGGTCGTGAATTTCAAGATCAAAATTACAGCTCCAAAAGGTAACCTTTTTAATCTTGATCTATTATGTCTATATGCATTGATAAAGGTGGGTTTCAAGAATTTTTTCAAAAAAATTCCATTGCTTTTCACACCATACCTTGAAACCCAGCACCTGGACGGCAAGGAGGCTTGTTTTCTGATAGAGAATAAACTTATTAATAGCCTAAATATCATTCAGGCAATTGAACTCATATATATAGTATATCAAAATGACACACTTATACTTTTTTTTGAGAAATTATGTTATTGATTTTGTCCAAAAGTAGTCAAGTGAGGTTTGATTGGGTTGACATGTCCGCAGCATTGTAGCTTCGGCACTCAAATTCGATCTCACCCCAGGTTGAAATTCTTGAGTTCTCCAGTTATCTTCAACCAAAAAAAAAAAAAACTTTGTCCAAAAGTAGTCCTTTATACATGTTTCATGGGGTAAATGTAATTTTGTTTCATCTCTAGTATAATGTTCAATATTGTTAGTAGTAATAAATTTAAGAACACCTATTTCTACAATATAGCAGCTCTAACTAATGAAATATCATAAACAATAATACTAGATATAACATATTTGTAAGAGTTATAAAGTTGTTGTTTGATGGTGTCAAATCCAACAAATTTATTCCTACCCCAATTAACACAAATAAATTTGCTTATAATGGTGAGCATGGTCTAATCCACATGGACCAGTCAAGCTTACCTCTTTTAGAAACAATCAAATAGAGCAAATAAAAATAAAGGGAGCTTTGGTTGGAATGAAGTTAAATTGAAGCCAAGACAAACTAAATAAGCAAGAATGAAAATTAATAAAATTGAATAGCAAAGAACTCTAGCTCAATGAATAATTTTGGTATTGGTTCATGGAATTGATCACTGATGCAAAGATAAATTCTTTTATTCCTTTGATAAATTGGTTATAGTTATTAACAAGCTCCAATAACCTATTTCTTTTTAAGTGTAATTTAATTAGGAAATGCTTTACAATGAAAGCTTACTTGTCAACCAACCCTAAATAAGCTCTGATTATTTAGATTGCAAATAGCATTAAGAATTAGAGAGACCCAACTTTAACTAACAAACTTACAAGCTCAATTCATTTAGACTAGACTGTATACCCACATAACACAAGTTATTTCACTACTAAGTATTAGAACAATTAGACAATTATAGATCAAACATTCTAATTGGTTGTATATTGTCTTACTAAATGAATAGATGGCCCTTTTTGCATCAATCAACAAAGCAATACTAGATGAATATGCTCAAAACATATATAAATACCATAAACTAAAATAGCAGAGAAAGTTATTTAAATCTCATAATTCTAAAGAACCAAACTTCGATTATCCTTCAACTAAAAAATGAGTTTAGCAACAAATCTTCATGCAAAGAGCGTAGAGAAAGATCAAAGTTGTTGCCTCCATGGGAGAAACGTTCTTCTCCTCGTCTCCAAAAGTCTCTACGTGAAAACTAGAAAATAAGAGATCTCTTAATATAAGAAAAATAAATAAAATCTGTAACTATCCTAAAAAGATAGGAGATAATTTCAGAGAAATTATATGTTTGAGATATCTTTTCTTAAAATAAATCTCCTAAACAAAATGAAACTAATCTAGTTAACATCAAGTATTCCTCTAAGAATAAATGAGCTAACTGTAAATGAGAGCCTAACTCCTCTTATCAGCTTCTAAAATTTTGGACGAGTTCCTTCCTTAGAAGCCTGCACTACTTAAACTCGGATTTCTTTTGCATACTTGCTAAAGCTTTTCCTTTGGGCTTGCTTTGGCTCTAAATTCCAATTATCCTAGAAGTCACAAAATATAACCATAAGACCTTAATCACAAGCATTTTATCCACTAAAATATAGGGAAAATGATACAAAATATATATATATATATATATATATATATATATATATATAGCACATGTTATCAAATCTTACCCGTTATCTTCTAAAATTAACCCATTTGAACTTGACCCACATCAATTTTTCTTTTTTTATATTTTTTTTGGGAATTTGCTCAAAGGAAGGATACCCACTTCCATGGTGGTTGTGGTGATGGTTTGAGGAGGTGCATGAATAATGGAGGCTTGGAGTTGATGGTGAAGCATTGTGAGATTGAATAAAGAGATAAAGAAGGAGAAACTACGTTAAGCTTGAATATATATGATTGGGGCTGCTATGTGTTTAGAGAGAAGAGTTGGATGTCAGGTTGAGGGAAAGAGTGAGAGGGTGTGAAGTGTTTAAGCGTGTTTTTGGAGAAGGGAGTGGTAAAAGATAGTGAATGGTGAGGATAGAAAATTAAGGGGTGTTAAAAGAAATCCCTACCTAATTAAGCTGCCTAAATGGCCTGCAAATAATGAACCAAATACTGAATGTGGGTGGTTTAAAGTGCTTAACTCTCGTGCTAAAATTAATTGTGCTATTTGGTAACATTAATGAATGTCACAGTTAGGTTACATTGAAGTCGCCGTAGCTGTCGAGCTTGAAAGACAAAGAGCGAGAAGAGATTGTGAGGTCAAAGTCAAAAGGCTTGAATTGTATTTGTAACGTTGTGGTTGAAGAACAAGAGTAGAGATTCATTGTTTCAGCAAGTAAATCAGAACAGAACACATCAAATTCCTCCCTCATATTTCTATTCCTTTTAGTAAATATCCGAGAAATTTGTGTTGATTTATTCTGAAAAGTTCTGGTTTACATTGGGCAAATGGGGAAGAAGGTCCCTGTTGCTGAGATGAAAGAAGCTTGTACTGAAACCAGGGTTGAAGATGAGGTTTGGCTTTGCTCCCTCTCAGAGTCTGAACTTGTAAGTGGTTTGTACCTTAGCTCATTACATTGCAACTTTGCTAGTCAAATGTTTGATTAATTACTTGAACTTTTAATTTGTTCAATCTGACTGTCTAATAACACATAACACATAAATACCGAAATAATTTGCACAATGATGTACCTTCAGTTTTTGTATTTCCTTCAACTGAGTGATAAAAGTTATTTGTTCTTATAATATTTGGAATTTGACATTATGGCAGATTTGTTGATTTGCTTGAAGGCCTTAAAAGAAAATTTCGTCTTACATGACTTGTAACAACTAATTACTCAATTCAGGAAGTAGGCAATAAGAAAAACGATTTTAAGAAGAGAAAAGAGATAATAACCCTAAAATAATAGCACCATGTAGATCGGCATCTACAAGACACTGATTTTTCCTGAAAAATTGACCAGCCGCATGTTATTAAAGCCATAAAGAGAGAAGCATAGATGATAAGACTCTTTTTCTTTCCTCCGCTAGTAGGCAATTTAGAAGAGTAGAAACTGTGTGATCCATTAACAAACAAAAGGAAATAAGTACCCAGTGGATTTAACAAGTTGGGAGATATAATTTTTCCACATTTCATGCACTGGCCTGAAAATATCAAATCTGCAATTCAAGTAGGCAATTGTTAGAAAACAAAACACGCTGACTTGCAGGAGAAAAGTTACAGAGTCAAACAAAGTCAGAGGTATACAAAATTTTCAATTCTTCAAACAACAATAAGACAAGAAAGAAAAACAAACTCCTTCAAAGCAAACGGCTGCAAAACCACAAGGACAGACCATCGGAGCAGCCATCAACACTCAATAGTTGAAAAAATTTGCAAGTTTAAAAACGTTAAACTTACTTATGGTACTCTTGTGGAAGATCTAATGATCCATGCTGTTTCATAGACATGTGTTTCTTAGAGCGTTTTGAATGAATCCTTAAAGCTCTGATGTGAGAACCCCACGTCCTTGTAAATAATTATCAAGAAGGATCCAATTGTCAATTTTCATGCTTCTACATCCTTGCATGTACTTTTGGGCTGAATCACCTTTCTTAAAAAGATCATGCAATATGCTATCAACTGAACTTCCTTTCTCAGAAGAACACTGCATTATCCAAGTCAGAGTCAGAAAGATATGATTTTTGAAACCACCATTCTCAGCGTGACGTTTTCAGATAAGACTTCACAGCAAATATGAGACACTTTCAAAATTCGTGAACCTGACACTTGTCTAGAAATAAGAATTTCATGCAAATAATTACCTTATCATTAGCTGCTACAAGATTTTCATGCACATCCAGTGCATAAGTTGGACCGCCTTCTTCAACATCTGCAGATAATCATTGGGTTCAAATTCCCATTGAACTGGAAATAGTATTAAATTAGCATAAAACCACGAAGAAACTTACCTTGCAAATTGGCACGACCAGAAAAACTGAAATTCCCTGAAAGGTCAAGATCAAATGTATCAACTAAATGGAAAGAGGAAATCAAGGATCACACATCTGAATGAAGAGTTCTAAATGAACAATAAAAATCAAATATCTTTCAATGCATGATAGGATACAAAAACGACTGTGTTTTATGGAGAAAGACTTCCAGTGAATCCACCGCTTAATTAAACCGGTATTGGTTCGCACAGGTTTAATCATTTTAACGGTTTAAGTTTTCTAATCGAACCGATATCTAAACCAAACGCTGATTAAGCTGGTCGAACCGTTCGATTTCTTACAACATTAGCCCAGAACTAAAGACATTTATACGGTGCGTTTCCAAAGCTAGATTATATAATTAGTGAAATTGGGTGAATTTATCACTTTATGTTAGCTCAAGTGATTTTGATGAGATAATATTTGAAGATTTGTGGAGATAATTTTATCTTGCATATTAGGCAAAAATTACTCTTGTTGCAGCAGAAAATATGCAGGCTTTTTCATTAAACCAGATTACAATTTCCAAGACAATTTTGAGCCTCCAAAAAGCTGCCTATAGCAGAAAAAGCTGCAAAAGTTACTCTTGCATGCAGCAATAAATGTGCAGACTTTTTTAAATCAAATTTTAACCTTAAAGATAAATCTTGGGCCACCAAAAAGCTACCTATAGCAAAAAAAGCTGCTAACAATCATTACTGTCAATAGCACATTGTGTCAGAAATCAAGCATAAAAATTAAAACGTGTTGCAAAAACAAGTCAGCATGGCATGTGCCCTAGAAAAGTTGCTGCCAATAGTAAAACGTGTTGCAGAAGCAAGCCAGCATGGCATGGGCAGCACAAAAGCTGCTAACTGTGTCAGAAATCAAGCATAACACTGGAAGACATTTCCAACTTCCAAAAATTGACATAATGAGATTTCCAACAGCTATATTTGCAATAATGATATCTCCAACAGTCTTTTTTGAATCCATTATAAAAGGAGGAATAAGACTCAAAGGAGGACAAGGAGAGAGAAAATCAAAAGGTTCATTTGCTTAAAATCAAAAGAATTTTCACATATTCATCTTGTTCTCTTCTTAGTCGAGCACCACACCTTCAACTGGAATATTTGTTGTGCACTTGAAGCTCACTGGAATACTTGTTGATTCAAGCAACAAATTCTGTGCTTTATTTCTTCAACCTCTTCAATCCTTGTAAAAAGGCTGTAGTGTCTTTCTTCGTATATTGCAACCTTGTATAAGGGAAAGACATAGTCTGTGTTGTAAAGGGTTCTTGGTGCTCCTGGTAAAACCAAGCTTTAGCCGTTGTGCTTGATTCCTGTTCGGTTGTAAGAGGTAGCTAGAAGCCAGTAAACCAGCTTGGATAGTGAAGATTTTAAGAGGAGTGGACGTAGGTCTTTGATAGACCGAACCACTATAAATCACTGTGCACTTTCTCTTCCTTATTCTCTTTGATTTCAACATATTTATCTTTCAACATCTATATTTCGCATATTGTGTTGAACTGTTTCATCATGTTTTAAACTCTGAGATTTTTGAAATCAAGCTTTCGTTGTCTATAATCAAACTTATCTCTTTATGCTTGATTCTGAAAATATAAATTTTATTGTAAAAATTTTTACTATTCTATTCACCCCCTCTAAGACTTATTTACTTCACTTTCACTTTGGTCTTCCCATGAGAAGGTTGTGATAAAATAAAAAGTGAGCCCGAGAAATAAAGTATTGTAAGATAAGTTATGTGGTCGACATGTCCATACAATCACATGCCATTATACTTCTTTTCAAGTCTTCGACCAAACTTTTTAATTAACAAATAAATATCTATTTTAATCTTTTTATACTTTTAAATTTATTAATTTAATTATTAACACTTTAAAAATATTGATAATTAATTAAAAAATTTTAAATATAAAAAATTAAATAATAAATTTAAAGTATGGGAAATAAAAAAATAACTATTTACACTAGTATTTATATATTGTGTAATTCAACAGAAGCTTTCATTGCTCAGTTGGTTAGAGCACCCGTTTAGTAAGCGGGAGGTCTTGAGTTCGACTCTCAAGGAAAGCAATGGTAGAGCAGTCATAATAAACATTCGGAACAAGAGTATGAAATCAATTGCTGAAGTGGATTCTAGGTTGTAATTGGATTTTTCACTTTCCACAAATTTGTAATATTCAATGTGAAACTTGCAATGACCGAAAAACCGGGGGGAAAAACTTGCTGATCAATAATCTAACCACCAAAAACATGCAACCCACAAAAGAAGGCTGCCTCTTCATATTTGTTTTGTAATGTCTCAGGGACAAGCTAAAAATTTCGGTTCCCTCTTGAACAGCTAAACCTCTGCTTTAACCTTTTGCTTCTTCCGCTTCGAAACCCGTGGTCTGTAAATATAAATCAGAATATCAATATCAACTTACAAATGCACCCAATAAATACAAGACAGTAGTAGCACTTCACATCGTGCAACGAAAATTTATTACTACATTGTAAATAGAGAATTTATTTGTGTTCGCAGTTTATTCATTTCCAAACATTTTTACCACTCAAACTATTTTCTTCATCCACGGTACATAATGGTTTACAAGAGTTGTGCAATGAAAGTGGAATGTGGGGGACAGAAAGGAGGAAGAGAAACAAAGGAAGGAAAGGAGGATGACTGGGCCATTCAATAAAATGGTATTGAACATTCTTGGGTAAGTTCCTGCATAAATACAAAGTTTTTTTGCCGTCCAGTTTAAAACCAAGACATAGAGATTAGAATTTCAGTGACATTTTACCGTTCTATACTCTCTTGTTAGTGGTTAAAGTCGGATACTTGTAGATGAGTGTCATGTACCATTCATGGCTATCAAACGGAGAGAATTGGAAGGTTCTTACTCTTTTCGGATTCATTGGTAATAAAAATGGAAAAATCCCCTTTGACCAATTTTATAATCCAAAAGCAAACTGGCTACAGAAACTTCTTGCATCCACATAATTCGAACTTGACATCTCACTGATCCTTGGAAAAACTAAAACCATATGACCTTCAAAGGGAAGCTCCCAATTATTCCCTTAAAAAGGCATTTCAGAAACAGCTAAAAGACAGAACCTTAAGATAAAATAACATGGCTAAGTAAGCAGTTAAACTTAACTTCTCCAAAGTTCTTGTAAATCAACACCAACATTTGTGCTTAGCTCTTCAATAGTTGTTACAGCCCCATTATCACATTTCAGTAAGTTGCAAGAATCTAAAAACTCAGAAGATTCCACCACATCTGGAATGAGTGATGAATCTTTTACTTGTAATTTGAGATGTTCCATCAAAACAACCCCTAAATTAATGTTCATAGAAGGTCAGAAAATGCAGCACATCTAAGTTTAGCATATAACCATATAGCTAACAGCACAAAATATACATTAAATTGCATAGGCTGGTAGCATGACTTCAAATGATTTGCAATTAGAACCATGAAATTTGATGCTATTGCTATTGTGAGTCTCGGCAATTCACATTATAGAACTACTTAATATTCGAACAGATCCTAAATGAAAGTCAAACCATATTCCAGATATTTCCCGGGATTTATATCCTAAAACAAAGACAACACCGAACTTTATGGTGACAGACAAATCAATTCGACAAACTAATGAGAGCTCACATGCAAAAAACAAATTATTAGACATATAAACTTCTAAGCAGAGCATATGCAGAATTTATAATCATAAGCATACCAATGGCACGAAGCATTTTAAGGTCGAATTTCTTGGCTAGCTCTTCATGGCCAATCATTTTTGCACGCTGAAGTATGAGCAATTTCAAGCAAATCAACAAATCCTGCAATAATGTCAAATTCCAAATATTATAAGAACAAATAACTTTTATCACTCAGTGGAAGGAAATACAAAAACTGAATATTTGAAGGTACAACATTGTGCAGATTATTTCAGTATTTATGTGTTATGTGTTATTAGATAGTCAGATTGAACAAATTATAAGTTCAAGTAATTAATCAAACATTTGACTAGCAAACTCGACCAAAAGTTGCGATGTAATGGACTAAGGTACAAACCACTTACAAGTTCAGACTCTGAGAGGGAGCAAAGCCAAACCTCATCTTCAACCCTGGTTTCCGTACAAGCTTCTTTCATCTCAGCAACAGGGACCTTCTTCCCCATTTGCCCAATGTAAACCAGAACTTTTCAGAATAAATCAACACAAATTTCTCGGATATTTACTGAAAGGAATCGAAATATGAGGGAGGAACTTGTTTAGAAAAGCATCTAAAAGCAAGCAACAGTGCAATTTCCCAATCCAACTCAATTTCAAGTAAATAAATGACCTCCCCCGTCGAGCAAGCCATCTACCTTTTTAGCTACGACTGAACACTCAATTAGTCAAATATGTTGAAGAAAACATAATAAGAAAATGTTTACAAAGAAGAAAATGCATTTCAAAACCAAATGCACACACAAACGACCCAGAAACTTCCAAGCAGGATAAATATAAATTTTGTATTAAAAATTCTCCTCCAATTCCTTGGAAGCTTGAGACATGAAAACGAAATATACGAAAGAAGAAACGAAAAGAAAACTGGAATTCTTTAGTTTCCCTAAACAACTAATCAGTAACGACACAACAAGAAAACCTTGTATTACCAAAATAAAATGTTTAAATACAGTGACATAATCCAGCCAAGAAATACCAGACTTACCAAGAGAGAAACGATAAAGCAATCATTCTTCAGAAAAACAACAACGAAGGTAGCTGAGATAGAAATAGAACAAGAGAGAAACGAGGGAGATTTACCTTGGCAGCAGCAGGCACGACGGCAACGTAGGGAGCAGCCAAAAGAGAAGTGCGAGGGTAGCTTGGAACCCGATTTGTTGAAATGCCAGCGTGGGGTTATATTTGTGAAAAATTTGTGTACTTTAATATTTTGAGGGACAAACAATAAATTTTTTTTAATAATTTAAAATATTTTTATTTAATATTATTATCCTTTTAAAAATTAAATAAAGTATAAGTTTTTTTGTATAATCTAATATCGTATTTTAAAATCAAGCAAAGACTCTTTCAAGCCTAACACATCATGCGACTGGGAGTTGTTAAAGTTGATGAACAGTCCAGATTGCCATAAATATAAGCGGATCTATTTTCGGGTCATAGCTATTTATTTAATTTAGAAAATTTATATTTTTGTGCAGAGTTAAATTTTTTTAATGAAAAACATCTTACATTTTTAAAATTTAGATTGAAAATCGTATTTTAAAATCAAGCAAAGACTCTTTCAAGCCTAACACATCATGCGACTGGGAGTTGTTAAAGTTGATGAACAGTCCAGATTGCCATAAATATAAGCGGATCTATTTTCGGGTCATAGCTATTTATTTAATTTAGAAAATTTATATTTTTGTGGAGAGTTAAATTTTTTTAATGAAAAACATCTTACATTTTTAAAATTTAGATTGAAAACTTTTGATTAAGTTATAAAAAATTTTACTAGTTGATCTCCGTGCTCAAAGTTATTAAAAATATTTAAATAAAACAAATATGAAATTTAAAATGCTAAACTGATCATATATACTGTAATAAATCTGCAAATATTTTATTCTCCATAAAGTTAATCAGTTTAAATGGTCTTTTTATTGGAAAGTGCATAACGGATGAATTAATTAACATGGGTAATCACAAACGCAATTCTCTTTCCCTTGGCAATGCCCATCTGCATCAATTCCATAGTTGAGTTTGCAATGTCCCACGCACTGAACCAGATGCTGAGTGCAATCATAAGAAACTGGAAACGGTTCGGCTTCGCAGGTTTTTGCCTCTGTCGCCAATCTTGTATTTCCTGCAACATATACCAGAAAATGTTTCTGGTTGATGTCAAAGAATCATATATAGAAAAAAAAAAGCACCTAGAAATTAAAAAGAATTATTGTATATTGAATTTGTAGAATACAATACATACCAAAGTCAATGGAGAAAACAAGCAGAAGAAGGAAGAAAGAAGAGAGAGTCTTCATCTTTGAAATTCCTTCAGAACAATGTCTTCCTTCAAAATTTAACAGTGGGTACTCTATTTCGTTTCTTCATGTAACAGTAATTATTTTGTAGTGGAACAATTGGCTTTGATTATCTAAATATTTTATTTTATTTTTTTAAAAAGGTTTTGACTAAAATGGTAGAGGTGCTTGGAACATAGGAAGGAGTCATTCAATGTTTATACTGTCTAATAATTAATTGCAATAAATTGATTGAATTTGATTTTCACAATTAATGATTGATTGTTTCCTTCATTTTTGAAATGAAAAAAAGAAAAAGGATTGTAACAATCTTTGGACTTGGTCCATCAGAAAGCAAATCGGAGAATTATTTTGGATTTCTCTCTTTAATTTAGATGGCAAAAGGAGTTACATGTGTCAATAATTTGGAATAGCATTGATGCTTTTCATTAAAAGTTATTAATTTATGAAATTTCAAAATTCAAGATCTAGACTCACACTATACAATGTATATTGGATAATCAGCAACCAATTCATCCCGATTCAGTTTATTTGACGAGAAAAACATCATTTTAGTAATTTATATTAATGATTATTATCAAATATACTTTTAATGCTTCAAATTTATTAAAATAATCTTTTATATTTAAAAATTATTACCAAATATGTTACCTCTCTATTACACTTTGTTACTATTGTGATTGTTATTTGTTGATTCAACAATTAAATCTTGCTGTGACAATTTAAAAAAAATTAAAAAAACAATTATTCTATTTTATTTTATCTTAGTAATACTTTCAAAATAAGATAAATTATTATTATTTTTAATTTTTTCAAGTGACTTTTTTATTGAGATATTAGTGGCCAAGTCAACAAATAACAATCACATAAATAAAAAACAATATAAATTAGTAACTTCTGTGTATTTGGTAATAACTTTGAAGTGTTAGAGATTATTTTAATAAATTTAAAATATCAGAGATATATTTAATAATAATCATAACTTTCAAAAATTATTTATATATCTAATAATAACATTAAGTGTCAAGAGTTAAAAGAGATTTTCCCTTATTTGATGTTAGGAAATTAATTAAGGAGGATATTAATAAGAAACAGATTTTGAATACCTCACATGACATGAACTATAAATGAATGAATCCATCCGTGACAAAAATTGAAATATCATTTAAATACATAATTCATATATTTAATTGTAATTGATAATTGAAATATCAATTAAAACGAAACTGATACCATTTAAAATTAAAATAAATTTTAATTAAGTCTCTCAATTAGACAAGTATTTTAATGTAATTGATTATAATTAATTAAAATGAATAAGTGATAATTTATTTGTCAATTAAAATGAATTATTAATTGACATAATTGCTAAAACGTACTTATTCTTGATTTGCCATTAATGTAATATATTTCATTTCTATTGTTGATTTTTTTAATTAGATAATTACACTAATCTTTGCTGAAGTAACATTCTAATTGAGCAGCATTAGTATCAGGGACTCCTTTATATACATATCAAAACTAAAGAGAAAGCAATTTATTCATTCAAAAAAAAAAAATTATTATCCATAAGTAAAACACAATTTTTGCATTATTTTGGGAGTTGTAAATAATCAAAATGTTGTTGTGACTTAATTGGTAAACAAATTAAGTTCAATGGTTGAGGAACTTTTGCGACTTTAAAGTTAGAGTTTATAAAAAAATATATGTTAAAAAAAATAATAATCGTAATTGCTTTACATTGGAATGAAAGAAAAAAATAATAATATTACTGAAATCTGAAAAACTGAAATGTACATGTATACTGTGATAGAACTGCAATCATTTTATTGCAAATAAAGTCCATCAGTCTACATGGTTTATATTCGAAACGACACCAATTGCTGATAAAGGATGAATTAATTAACACGGGTAATCACAAACACAATATTCTGTCCCTTTACAATGTCCATCTGCATCATCTCCATAGTTGAATTTGCAATGAGCTACGCACTGAACCAGATGCTGAGTGCAATCATAGGAAACTGGATATGGATCTGATTCGCAGGTTTTTGCCTCTGTCACCAATCTGGTATTTCCTGCAACATTTACCAGAAAATTTTCTGGTTTATTTGAAAATCATATGCAGAAGATAAAAGCATCTAGTAAATTAAATGAATTAGAATTATTGAATTTGTAGAATACAATACATACCAATGTCAAGGGAAAAAACAAGCAGAAGAACGAAGAAAGAAGAGAGGATCTTCATCTTTGAAAATTACTTCAGTAAAATGTCTTCCTTCAATCTCAACAGTGCATTACTGCTCATTCTATTTTCTTTTATATAATAATAGTAATTGAGTAGGATAAAATTTTCTATTCTAAATCTTGTTCAATGAAATAATAATTAACAAAATAATAATAATAATAATAATGTATGAGAAGTGGCCCCTATGCATGCAGAAGTCATTAATTGGCTTTGACTAATCAAGGGAAGAGGTTATACTTTCGCCATAAAGAGGGTACTGATCTGCCCAAATATCCTTTGACGAGGAAAATTGTAGAATTTAATTCTTTTAACTCAAATTGCAGCCAAACAAATTCAACCTTAACACTGTCTGGTAATTCCAATAAAGTGATTGGATTCAACTGTCACAATCAATAGTAGATTATTTCCCAGATTTTTCAAATGTAGATAAAGACTATTATTTGGGATTTCTCTCATTAACTTAAACAGGCAAAGAGAGCAGCTACCTGGAACGTTAATTTTAAGCATTGATGGTTTTCATTAAAATTATTTACAAATATTTGAAAGGCAAGATCAAGATTCAGATTGGACGATGCGTATATATTGGATTGATAAGCATAATTCGTCTTCATACATTTATTTGATTTTTGGAAACTATTTAGAGAGGATAAACTGCAGACGATAGAAACCCTGGAAGAAAATGACAGATTCCAAGATCATTTCTTTTCTTTTTGGTAGACTGGAATTCGTATTAGGGAATGTGAGAAAAAAAATTCCATTCTCAAAAATATTGTTTATTTGCCACTCCGATTGCTTGGCAAGATTTCTTTAAAATTAGAATTTGGATCCCATCACATCACATACATAAGAAATTCAACAATTCCATGATATTCGGATTTTTGTTCCAAATTGCCCCTAATAATTCCTCTTATGAAGCAAACATGATAAGGATCCAAATAAAGAGCCCAATCCAGTGGTGGATCCAGCCCATGTCATTGCTGGTTAGTCCTAGAAGAATTTCTTCCTAGAAGATTTTCTTTAGGAGATTAATATTCTAGGTCTACACGGGAACCATAACACCACATACAAAACTTAGTCCCTTATCCGCGAAGTGCCAATATAGTTGGATGCCAATAGGTTTATTGTGTCAAGAAACATGGTGAAGGCTCTATTGAACAATTCAAAGATCAACTGGTAGCCAAATGTTTCCACCAAGAAGTTGATTTCTTTGACAACTTCAATTGTCAAACCTACCACGACATGTTTTGTTCTCTCCTTCGCAGTAAATAAAGGATTGTCTCTATGTCAACTTGCTTTAAATAATGCATTTTTTAATAGTGATCTTGAAAAAGATGTGTTTATGAAACAACCACTTGCGTAGGTAAGACCACGTCAAATCATGTTTGCAAGCTCTGCAAGGTTATTTATGTCTTCAAACAAGCTCTAAGAGATTGGTTCACAAATCTCAAACATTTTCTCCTTAAACATGTTTTTTATGGTAATTATGCACGCAAAGTCATCCTTGTTTATTCATCACCATGCCAGTCGTCTCACCTCCTCACTCTTGTACATTGATGATCTAATCATCACATGTGCAGTGATCTGTCCTTTGTCTCTCCATTCATCAAGACCTTAAGCATTCCCTTAGCCCTCAAGGACTTAGGTCTCCTTCACTTATTTTTGGGCATATAAATGCCACAAACTCCAATTTCTTTGTTACTCTATCAAGTAAGGTACATCAGAAACATCTTACATTGCATCAATATGGCTTAGACCATCTTTAGTTATGGTACTCATCAGAGTTCCATATCTTAATTATTTATATTATTTTAATGAGTCCCACAATGACACATCACTTTATACAACTTATATAATTTTTTCTCTACTCATACAACTCTAAAAAAAATTTTAAATGGGTCCTACAACTATCTCTTTTACCTTATAAAACCTTCTCTTTCTTCTTAAAAAATACAAAAAAAATATCGTGGATCCCATGAACAGTATAAAGTAGAGGCATTTATACTTACAACTCTTATTCTTTCTCTCTCCTCCACCTCATCCCCTCTCTCTTTCAACTCATCCCCTCTCTCTTCTATTTTTTCTATACAACCCCCATTAAACATACTCTTATGCTAAACCCATCTCTCTTCTCCGATTGCAGCAAGCTTACGACTCGCTGAGCATAGAGAGCTAGTGGATAATCCTCATTTTCATTAAAGTATTGTTTGTGATAGTATGCCACCTTCACTCGTCTAGACCTCTCTTTTATAGTCAACTGGGTGTGTCAGTAGATGCCTAAACTAAAGTTGAGCAGTAGCGAGCTGTCAAGGGAATCCTCCTATATCTCAAATGCACACATCATGGTCATAATTAGGGGTGAAAATAGGCTAGGTTATGTTAGGCTTTTGCTTAAATAAGCATGGCCTATATAGCAAACTATTGGTTTGAGCTAGGCCCGCCAGCTTGATTTAGGCCAAAAATGAGATATGGTCTATTAGTTTATTTAAGTCCCTAAGTACATAACAAGTAATAAATTTTTTGTATATTTTTAAAATACATAAAAGCTTTTAGTATAACTAATAAATTTACTGTATTTTCACATTTTATAGTTGCTAAGTAATAAAGGATACTATCATCAAATTATCACTCATGTAAAAAACACGTATAAACATATGGTGAGACACAAAAGAAAAACAAACATGAATACGTAACTTAGATTTTTTTTTTCTTTTTATTTTTTATTTCGTGTCACTCACAAAATTTTAAAAATATCAATAATAATATAAAAAGAAGTTAAACTTATAGTTACATTTTAAAAGGCTTGTACATACAAAGAAATATACAATATCATGACTCTCAATGAAACAATATATATTTAAATTACCATTATCACTAAAAAGACTTGTGAATATTGTTAAAAAAAAAAAATCAAATATAAGATTAAGTTAGTTTTAATTGTAATAAATACATGTGTATAATAAAATTTAATTATATATAATAAATTAAATAGACTAGCTTGTAGGCCAATAGGTTAGGCTTTGTGCAAAAAGCCTTGGTCTTTTTAATTAAATAGGCCCATATTCAAACTTTGGCTTGGCTTGAAAAGCTAATGGCCTGCCCAATAGTAGGCGAGGCTATACGCCCCCGAGCCTATTTCCACCCCTAGACATACCATTACCAAATTTGAAGGGCATAGCGGTGCACCAATAACAGGGTGTTCCAATGTCTCTTTGCCTTATAATAAATGATAATAATTAATTAAAAGGAATTGCAAAGTGAAGTTTGATATAGTAGTTAACCATCCTCTCCAACAGTGTTTGAAGCTTTCTCACCTAAGTTCGAATCGTCCCATGGAAATTGACCTTTGGTGTGGCGGTTACCACTTCTTTACGTGCATATCTTGTGGAAGAGCATACATACCACATGTACAGTATGTGATTTAGTTTTAGGAATCTCTTTTATTTACCTGAGATGTACAATTTTTGTACATGGGTGTTTTGGTGCTCCCTATAGTATTTTTGGTCTTTTGCTTCTATTTGATTATGACCAATGTATATTTTTATTTAAATTACGTGTATCTCATACAATGAGAATCAGATGTGAGACCTTTTAATGAAAAAAAATTTATTATTTCTTTAAGCATAAACCGTTATGAAAACTTGGAATAAAATAGAAGGTACGCATATAATTTTCATACTTACAGTTCCAGTATATTGAGATGAAATTTCAAGATCCATGTTTCTAGGTTACTTCTTGGAAGTTTCATGTTATGAACACTACAAAATACTTGTAGTAGCATGGAAACCGAATTATAGTGGAACAAAACACACTTTAAACTAAGAAAATCTCAATCGATAACACCTAATAGATTTGGGTGCACTAGGACACTGAAAATTATATAAAATTAAAAAGGATAAAATTCTTAAAAAAAAAATAGCTTTTGAATCACCAAAAATGGACACTTGAATCAAAAGTTACGATCGCTTAAAGTTTCAAATATATTTCAGGTCAAGAACCCGGTTGGGTTAACCTGGTTGGACGTGGGAGATGACTTAAACGACAAGTAATTTTGGACTTAAGTCAACATGACACATCATTTTGGGTATTGAGGTTGAAGTTTACCTAGAGAAGTCAATGGCATGTCGTTTTGACATTGAAAAATTTAAATAATAAACTTTCAGATATTAAAAGCCCTCATACACAGAAACCATTTGCCACGTGTCATATCAATGGAAAGAAGATTGAGAGACTTCCTCCAGTGGGATCATCACTACAGAGTTCACTGCGTAGGTCAGTGCAAGGGCTACATGCGCCACCCTTATGTATGGATGGGATTGGTTCGATTTTGTCATTTTTCCAGTGTTTTTCAAATAGAAAACTTCCAAGGGCACATTAGAGCTCGTAAAATGTCCTTTCAAGCTACTGTTTGAGTACATGTAAGACATTGATAATGTGCAAAATTGCGATTCTTGTATGTTTTGATATTTTTTTATACGGGAAATTTTTCATAAATAGTCAATAACTAATCTAATGGGTTCAATGGAGGAGTAAATATGTGAGGTCGGGTGGAAAATCTTGATGACTTAAGATAAAAAAAATAAAAAGACTTTGGAAACATAATGATTTTTCAAGAAATCCACTTTGGATGATTGTACTTTGGGTTTTATTACAAAATAATGTTTGGGGGTCCAATTAAGAGGAACCTAGTGGAATCCATGCGAGTCTATGGATATTTAGATTTGCACAATTGCTCGAGTAATTAAGCCAACAAGAAATCCCCTATAACAAGTCTGTGTTAAGACAGTTTTAAGGTCATAGTTCTCTAATGCAAGGGATACAAAATGTTTTGTTATA
Organism: Bauhinia variegata; assembly: GCA_022379115.2. Classification (NCBI taxonomy): domain Eukaryota; kingdom Viridiplantae; phylum Streptophyta; class Magnoliopsida; order Fabales; family Fabaceae; genus Bauhinia; species Bauhinia variegata. The sequence goes on from CM039432.1 coordinate 2,748,675, forward strand.
GTACATTAGAAAAAGACTCTACCTAAAGGGCTCAATGAAAGTTTTGGAGGAGATCCTGTTTAAACTGCCCTTCTTCAACCTTAAACACTAAAGTGCTCAAAACTTATAAAGATGTAAAAACACTGCACTTAAATTGAGTAACCAGGATACGATAACTATCACATTTGAATGGGAGTTCTTACACTGAGGTTTCTAAGAACAATAAGCAAGTGTTATTTACATGGAAAATTTTGTTAGAAAAATGGTAATTATTGTTTAGAAAACATGTGATGGGGATAGACAAGAGTCAATTCTCGAATGTTTACTTGATAATATCATTGCCGTTCTATATGAGAATTGTGCAAATAAAAGAGATATATAGTTTTGGTGGTGAAACCAATAAAAGTGACAATGTGCAAAAATGAGTAATGGGGTTATGTAAATAAATGTGTGGTCATGCAGAAATGTCTTGCAAATTTTTGTAGAGCAAGATATTCTAGAATCATTATAATGTCATGTGAAAATCTAAATAAGGGGACAATGTCTAACATAAGAAGAAATGTCAGGGCACATATTGGTAAACTGAGATAAGACAACATAGTATATGTCATTATTTTTGCAAATGGTGAATAATTTTATGTCTATATGAGAGAGAAATCAAACAGCCTAAATTTTATGAATTGTTATGGAAGAGACAATCTTGGTAGCATTACCACTACTAAGTCTCCGGAAACTTGCAATTTTTAGTGAGCAATAATTGCAAGTTGAGATTAAGTAAGCCACTTCTTACAATTTGAAGAACATATTGTTGGGAATTCAAGTGTGAGTGGTGTGATATGAAGTCCCACATTAGATAAATCAAGGAGAAGTAAAGGATATATATAATGGAGGAGACCCACAAACCTACAAACTTAAGCTTTTGGGTTGGATGGTGATGTCAAGCCCATGATGTTTATTCGTTCGTCGATTGTGTGGTGTAGTGTGTTCCCCCGGTTGTTCCGCATGTCTCTCGGGCCCAACAAATGCTAAGTGACTTGGAACATGCATTGTTGATTGACCCAAATTATTTGGGGAGCTCAATTTGAAAGGGGATTTTTTTGGAGGTCTGTGGTGGAGCCGGAGGGATTGGGCCGATAGGGGGTGTGGGGGCGAAGCCCCCTGTGGTATGGATCTATTGTAATTTTAGTACTGTTTCTTTGAGTTCAACCCGGTTTGACCCAATTTCGGGTATACATATGTGAGACTCGAGTTAGGGTTTGTGGGGATGAACTATTGTAGGCGGCTGCGAATTTCAGAAAAAATAAAACATCTCTCTCTCTCTCTTCGTGGATGTAGATCGTATTGATTGAACCACGTAAATCTCTGTGTATTGTTATTCTTCACAATTTTAATTCTGCATTTTTTGCAACATATATGAAACGATTGGCAACGAAAATGCAATTACTTTAAATAACATGGTAAATATATATGGAACTTAGAGATAAATGTCCATAAATTTATGAGGCATTTGGACAAGTATACGTGTTGGAGATAAATAGACCCTCTAACCTAAAGCCTAAAATAATAAAGCACCAAGTTCCTGGAGAAGATTGAGAGACTTGACCCATGTTTCAAGGGCGAGAAAACCTTCGAGAAGTGGAATAGAGTCGAGAATTGGGTTAAGAGTTGTGCAATAGCTGGGTGATGATCTAGGCTTTTATTGTGATTTTGAGCTCTCTTTGTACATATCTGTTGATATATCCCTTGCTAACCCTTAGAGCTAGCCTATGATTGTATGATAACCCATGATGAATCATGATTTTCTTTGATTTTATTTATGCCTCTATGGATTGATGTTCACTAGGATACATAAAAGGCGAAAAGAAGGAAGGAGAGTGAACAATAAAGGGGAGGGTGACATAGCTTTTTCTTATCTGGCATGAATTTAGTAAATTCATTACTCAGTGATTGTGTGTAGTTGAAAGTGATTTAGGCCATTGTTCTTAGTTTAGAGCCTTATTGATTTTTTTTTTCTCTAAGAGATATCTTTAATTTCCAAATTTGAGCATATTAAGTGAATAGATTGCATTTATTTTCTTCATGTTAATTACAGGAGCAAATTAGGCATATTGGGAAGTTACAAGTGTGGAAGCAAAAAGGGCAATAACCAAAGTTTAATGTGACCGTGATAAGAGAGCAGCTTGTTAGATTAAAAAGAAAAGAGTTAAGGAACAAGTTTAGAGCAATACCGAAAAAATAAAATTGGGCAAATGAAGCTACAAATAATAAAAGTGAACTATTAAGTGAAGCTTAGCAAGAATAGTAAAAGGGGAATTTGCACGGAAAGTGGAATGCCTAGTGTTCAATTGAGTGAAAACCCTTTCATTTATCTTATCTTGACATTACAAGCTTAAAAAGTCCTTTTGATTTGACTTGTATGATTTATTGAGCTTTGGAATCCTAGGTGTCATTACTTACAAGATTAGGCGAGTGTTTGAGTGAATTGATGCTTTTCTTTAGTGCAAACACATGAGTAGAATGATCACTTATACCCCTTGAATGGATCTTTGAAGAAGATTGATTTGTAGTGACCAGACCTTTCAGTTGAGCTAAATTCTTTCATTCTGACCCCTGTAACCTTATTAAGTCGTAGAGATTTTCATCATATACATGTTAAGACAAGAGGAGAACCACGTTGTCGTACTATTTTTGAATGATTTTGATTCAATTGAATTCATTATGCATGTTGTTTTCTCACTTGATTCATTGTCTTTAGCCGTATTTGGTTCCTGAGGGATTACAAATCACAGCATGTTATTCTTACAGAGTGTTTTAGTTGCTTTCTTAGATAGTGTTTTTTCTTCAGGACAGGCAAAACTTAAATTTGAAGGTGTGTTAACTCTATGAAAATAGAGTTAATTGAGCCCTTTTACGTTGGGAATTTGTGAGTTATAGTAATTTTAGTAGTTTCTTCAGCAATTCTAGCTAGTTTCTATAGTTAGTGTGGGCATGTTTCATTGCTTGAAGAAGAGATTTAGCACTAATTGGAATTGTTTTTATGACTTTTTGTAAGTTCATGCGTGTTCCGAAGTCCAACACTTAGCACTGGAGGCTCAAACACTCGAATTGGATCAAAAAAGAGGAATTGGGTTTTCGTGGACTGGTGCCCAGCGCCACCAGCGGTCCAAAGAGCATGCCAATTCAGCCACAGTCCAGTGCCTAGCACTAGAAACCCAGCGACTAATGCCAGCCTCGGACTAGACCTGACTTTATGAAATTGTGGGCTCGTTAATTGGTATAAAACACTTAGAAACCTAATTTTAGGTATTCTAATTTCTAAAGCGTTGGGAAGGATAAGAAAGCTCTCTCCCTGTCAAGTGGAACAGAAGAGGAACACTAAGAACTATTGGATTTACTTTAGAGAAGCATATTTTCTACTTGTCTTTCTTCAAAACAATGATTCACTTTTCATTTATTGTGTTTATTTCTTTGATCATCTCTAGCTAAATCTCACTAGGAGAGGGATGTAGTCTATGTTTTCTGCTTATGGATTGATTACTTTTATATATTCAATTTTGTTTTAATTCTATGAGCAATTGATTGAATACTTAAAGCTTTTTGTAGATTAGCTACCTCTAAAATGATTAGATGTTTATAATTCACATAGAGATGTGGTTTTGTAGAATTACTTTTAGGATTAATTGTGGTGAATTGAGTGAAAGGTAAACACAATTGATCTTGTTATATACAACTCCTAAACTTAATGCATAAACTAGATTGAATTATACCAAGAGATTGGACAATTATTCTAAGATAGAGGTTAATCTGCAAGAGATTAAGTTTTAGCTATATGAGCAATTGAACAATCATAGAATTGATTAGAATTGGTATATTAGTTACCTCATATTCATAGGTGGAACTGTAGATGAAATCCCAAACCTAGACTTTCTCCTATTAATTTCTCTTGAATCTCTACAATTTGATTGCATAAATAGTAATTGGAAAACGAACTTGGTTCTTGATTTCAATTCCCTGAGGATAATAGTGGTAAAATCACAAACAATAGGGAGAGAGCTTCATCCTTAACAAGGATCTGTGAGAAGCAAAATGGAAAGAGGATTCTAATTAAGGCATTGTTATATCTAGTTTTGGTTTTTGCATTCAATGATTGTTTGTCACCGGCATCCATAGTCGTTCCTGGGGGTTGACATTCTATGTAGGTTTTAGAATGTCTATTTTCCTGAACCAAAACTTTTTTTTTTTTAGACAAAAAATTCAAAAGGTATTATAGTCATTTAATCATAGTTTTATTCCATTATATCAGTATTTTCTTTGATATATCAAACAAAGTAGATAGACTTCATTCTTTTCTATTTCCACTTCTTTTCTTCTTTTTATTACTGCCAAAATTTATTCCACCCAACCAAACATACGCTTACAACATTAATTAATGGCTATTAGTACCTTATAAATATTTCATTTCGATTTACTCTTTTGACAAACTTTTTGGTTCTTCATATTGAGAAAAATGCACTAAAAATGCCTCCGGCTATGACCGTTTATTTTTACGTTACTTAACTACAGTTGTCCTTATTAATTGACTCCCTTACCGTAGATTAAGTACACCATTGGTAAAAAAAATTACATAGAAAACACAAACAAATAAATTATCAATTAAAATTCAACTAAACCAAAACTATTTTTTTAGGTTACCACGCTTTTGGTTCAGTGGGAAGACGTCAAATCGAATTGCTTTTTTGTCAAAAGCAAAGGGGCAAAATGCTGCATCAAATGGTGCCTTTTCCTTTTTTTTTTTTTTTGAAAAAATCCAACAAGTCCCCATAAAGTTTACCTGATATTTACTTTACTCTAGAAGTTTTAAAAGGTGTATTTTATCTCCTTCAACTTACTAAATATGTAATTCACCCCAAATTTAGAAGAAATATTAAAAAATAACATAATCACGTGACATAATGACTTTAAAACACCAAAAAATTAAAAAAATTAAAAGAACAAGAGCATAATTGGTATTTAAAACCCTAAACTCAAACTTATAATATATTATATATTTATGTATTATATTTCGATATTTTTACATAAAATATACATATATTTAAAATACCGGTCCAACCCTAGTGGAATTATTGAACTATGAATTATGGATGTTTAGATTCAAACCAAACCAAACGCAACTGAACAATCTTATCCAAACTAGCAAAAACGAATTATTTAATTAATTATATAAGATTTTGGGAAAAATACCCAAACAATGCAATTCTAAAAATCATTTTTCATAATACAACAATTTTAAAATTATTTATCAATATATTACTATAATTTTTAGGCTAGAGAATGCCAGTCCAACTAGTGTTCTTTAGCCTAGAATATAGAAAAATTACTTGTATATGAGATAAGACACTAAGATAATAGAAATGATATCCTTTTGTTTTTAAAAGATTACAAATTCAAAAATAAATGGATAATATCTTTTTCTCTTAAGATAGAGATGTCTTCTTGTTGTAACAAGTTATAAATTTAAAGACAAGTGAATAATATATTTTCTTCTAATATTATGCAAGCATTTCTTGCTTATCTCAAAGCTGTTACCATATCTGTATCACGATAAAAAACGCCAAAGGATTTTTAGGAAAAAAAAATTAATCCCTACCTTGATGAATAAGAATTACACGCCATATAACTATCTCAGGAGAATTTTTAGGCCAAAGAATGCTAGTTTGACATGAAGAATGCTAATTGGACTGGCGTTCTTTAACCTAAAAATCAAAACAATAATATTTTGTAAATAGTTTTAAAATTGCTATACTATGATAAATAATTTTTAGAATTGTATTTTCTAAGTTTTTCAGCCTAGAATTTTTAGAGAACATATTGTTCGGTTCAATTGTTAGATGTCCATAACTAAAAAAGAAACTAACCAAAACTGAGTGTATCAATATGTTGTGTTCATATGGTATTGTGGTTGTTGTCTTGTTAGATTTATTGTGAAAGTGGTGATATAATATTATTTTAGTTGGATTTATTATTCTTATCATGCTGATTTTTTTTTTAAGAATAATGTATATTTTATTGGATTGGGCTATATGCTGTTTATTAGATATTGCATGTTAAAAACTAAATAATTTTTAATGTAAAACTGTTTAAACTAATTTAATAAAGACTGAATTTGTTCTGTTTATACTTATATAATTGGATTAATTAGATGAATTTTTTTATGAATTGATCAAATTGGTTCGATTGACTAAATGGGAAAAATCGATCCAATTTGATTGATTTTCTCTCCCTACTGAGAACCCTTCTCATTACTAGTTTAATGATCGGTCCAGTCTCACAACATTGGCTAAAATCCATTCTGTAAGACAAGTTTGCTTCAAATGAAAATCAGTCCCACTAAAATTCACATTTCATGGTTTATTCCAATTAGGTTGTGAATTATTTAATCTGAATTATGGAGTATTAAAAAAAAAAAAATCTTGGATTGGGTTTGATCGAGTGTCGAAAACTCAAACTACTCCATAACACACCCACTTAGATGCCGGTGTGCATTTAGGCTACCTTTGTCGTTTCAATGAGGATGAAAAATAGTGGTTGTATTCATGTGTGTTTTGCTGTTTTATTTTTTTTTTTTAAAGTGGTGATATTCTTGGAAAGTCATGAAAGGCAAAACATCTAAAGATCAAAATGGACATTAATTCTCTTTCAATCAATTTTAATTGGATTCCGATAGCATGGTGGATCTGCGTTTGATGACACTTAACATGAATTGAATCAGGCAGTGAGACATAGAAGAAACGATAAACATTATTGACAATACTCAGCAATTCACATCATCATCCACTAATTCATGTTGCAAAGAGCCACATCATAGTTATCCTATTTAATATCATATTTTTTCATGTTTGGCACAAATTGAGTGAATGACATATTTTCTATCTGCAAAGACAGGCCAAGACTAGTAAACTACAACTGTAACTCTTAATAAGAAAAGAGAAAACCCTCCTTTTTTTTTTTTTTTTTACATTATCACTAATTTTTTTAAATTATATTTTAAACTTGTCAAATTGAACTCTCATATAACAAAAATCATATCAAAATCAATCATGTTAGACTTTAATAAAATTTTTAAAATGTGAGAGTTTTATTTAAGGTGATGATAGTGTATGGGCAAGAAAGAGTTTTACTCCTGAGAAAATTATGTGACAGCTATCAAATGGAAGAAAATTCATAAATATATATATATATATATATATATATATATATATATATATATGAAAGTTTTCTAAAAGGTGCTGATAAAATGGGAGGATAATGTATCATTACTGGATCCTAAATTTATTTTTTTCCATCTCTTATAGGCTATAGGCCATATATAATTGCCTCATGGATTAACTATAGAGGCTTATTATGGCACATGCACAATAACAATTAATGAGTGAGCATGCATGCATGCAAGACTTTGAAGCCCTTTCTTAATGTGATTAGAAAATGATTAATACATTTTTGCTGCTGCAGCTGGCTCTTAAGCACCCAGCTGGCCTCGTAAGCACCCTTACATCTGTATATAAGCATCACAACCACCAGCTAGGGATAGATATCTCAGAGAGTAACCAATATCCTATTCTCTTTACCTTTGTGCTATCTCTTTTGATGGATTCTTTTGCATCTTTTCTCTTGGTCTTTTCTCTTCTCTTCTCTCTTCTTGCAAATGGCAATTATGATGTCCCTTTTCAACAAAACTACAATCCTTTATGGGGATATGATCATACCAAGGTTCTTGACGAAAGCAGAGAAATTCAGCTTACATTGGACCAGTATTCAGGTAATTAAACAACAGCAAAATTTGCCCTACTAAATTTTAACATAGATATATTTTCAGGGCTCAAACTCTGTTAAGCTAGAATAATTATGTATTAGTTGATCTACACTTTTAGTAATTAATATAGGTTTGCTATTAGAATCTAGAGGATTTTTTTTTTAAAAATAATGATTTTTTTTGTTAAAAATATTCTTTGTGGAATTTTATCCCATGATTTGAGTTTATATATTAAAATTTCTGATAATTTTAGTTTTATATATGTAAACTTTTTCTTTATAATTGAACTAACCGATTTTTTTTTTTTTTTTTTGATTATTTTGGTTTGGCCCCTTTAATTTATTTCTGAATCTGTCCTTGCCCATGATCAGTAGTTAACTAAAATGAAGGATCATTCACTTCGATCTATTTATTTATTCTTTTTGGTGGATGAAGGTTCCGGGTTTCAATCGTGGCAAAAATATGGTTCTGGATGGTTCAACATGAGGATTAAGACGCCCCAGAAGGATTCTACAGCAGTGATCACAACCTTCTATGTACTTAATTAACTAACTTTTATTTATCGATTCTCACATATTTGGATTTGTTATGGTCAATTATAATATACAGTTATTTGTTAGCCATTTGATTAACATATAAATGCACAATCAACTCAAATATATGCTAATCAGATAACTGATAGTTACATTTGACTATAGGAAATGTAATTTCTCTTTTATTGCTTTACATTGTTTAATGATGGATATAATTTTCATAATGAATTAATATTGCAGTTGCAATCAGATGCGCAAGGTCATCGTGATGAAATCGACTTTGAATTCTTGGGAGGTAATGGGAGCAAGGATCATCCTTATTTGTTGCAAACAAACATATACACAAATGGTCGCGGTGGAAGGGAGCAAGGGATCTTCCTTTGGTTCGATCCTACTGCCGATTTTCACGACTACACTATTCTATGGAACCACTATCAAACAGTGTAAGATTATAAGAAGTTGAATGCCTTTTCAATCTGTTAATTGTTTCTTAAATATCTTTTTTTTTTTTGATTTATTTTTGAGTCACTTCGGCATTTAAATAATCACTCAACGTACCAAATCATCAATTGTTTAAGTTATCATTCTTGGTACTACCAGTGACTAATTTGGCCTGTAATGTAATTGATCAATTATAAAAGTGACCCTTGATTGGATGAGAAGAGAAAATGAGAGGAAAGAAAAATGGAGAGAAGAGAAAAGTGACGAATTTTTTTTTTCTCTTAATATTTAGATGAAGGGAGAAAATAAAGAGAGAAAAAACTAGTTAATTTAATTATAATAATAGTATGCATTATCATTACATGAGACTCATATAATTATAGAGTAATTTTGAAATATAAAAATTGACATAAAATAGAATAAACTGTTTTTTTAAATTATTGTTGGAGAAAAAATTTCAATATGCGACTCACACTTATTTTTTCTCTTTATTTTCTTTTCTTTTTATTTTTCTCTTCTATCCAAACAAGAGAAAATCTATTTTTTCCTTTAGTTTTCTACGAAAAAATAAAAGGAATTTCACCCTTGCGAACTACATTTTCTATCAATTTCTTTTTTCTTTTTTATTTTAATCTAAAATTGAAATCTGTGTCTTCTCTCAGGTTTTTTGTGGACCGGATCCCTATTAGGGTTTTCAAGAATGCAACTAAATATGGAGGAGCTTATCCAACAAAGGCAATGAATATTTTTGCGACAATATGGACAGGCACATGGGCATCTCATGGAATGCCAGTGAACTGGACTGATGCACCATTTGAAGCACATTACAGAGGGTTTGACATCACTGCCTGCAACACCCATGACAACAACGAACAAGATTGCCTGTCCAACTCCAAGTTTTGGTGGAATCAAAAGCAGTATTGGAGCCTAAACTCAGATCAACAAGAAGCCTACGAGAATGTGAGAAGCAAGTATCTTTACTATGATTATTGTACAAAACCTAATTATCCTGAATGTAAATACAACCAGTGAATTATAGATGACCTTGTCGCCCTCACAAGTACAAAAGGAAAAAAAAGAAAAGAAAAGTTGATAGAGTACAATAGTGTATTACAGTTTTCTTGAAGACCTGTTCTACAAATGGCGTAGATATCTGATTCTTTATTAATGTAATAATATTTTTAGAATTAATATTCAACTTTATCCAACCATTTAACCCCCACTCAACCAGCTTGGCCTCGCCCTTCTCTTTTCACGACATTGTCAATCGCAAAAATATCTAATAAAATGTAATTTTAAAAATTGTTTATCATAATACAACAGTTTTAAAATTATTTGGCAAAATACTATTTTTTTTTTAATTCTTAGATTAAAAAATGTCAGTCCAACTTGCCTTCTTTAGGCTGAAATATAGGAAAATTAGTTGTATATTTTCATTAACTCTTCATTATTTGGTTGATGCAAATAGATAAACGAGAGATAAGATAAGGAGAACATAGAAATGATATTGTTGGTTATAGCATATTATAAATTCAAAGATAAATAAATAATATCTTTATCTCTTAATATAGGGATGATAAATTTTAGTTAAAACATATTACAAAATTTAAAAATAAATGAATAATATCATAATCTTCTAATATAGGAATGATATTTTCTAGTTATAATATAATTATCTCATAATACAGATATAATATCTTTTAGTTATAACATATTATAAATTTAAAAATAAATGAATAATATCTATTATCTCCCAATATTATGCGTATTTATTGTTTATCTCAAAGTTATTACCATATCAGGATTACAGTAAAAAAAATTAGTGAGTTACAACATATAAGAACTCTAGAGGAATTTTAGGCCAAAAACTAATCCTACTTTGATGGAAAAGGACTTTTAGGCTAAAAAATACCCGTTTGAAGCGACACTCTTCATGCATGAAGAACCCAGTCAAAACAACAGTATTTTGATAAATAATTTTAAAATTGATGTATTATATATAATAAATAATTTTTAAAATTACATTTTTTTTTTTCTTTTGCTTATTCTAGCCGTTGTCCATCCTACCTTCCACCTCTTCTCGAAATATTCATCCAAAACCTTAAGCTAAAAGGAAATGGTCCAAGAATAATTTTTAAATTATATATTATATATTACATTTATTTTTTAAATTCAACGAGTAATAAATGATAAGGTGAGTAAGCATGGAAAAAAACAGTGGTATAAAAAGAAATGGCCAAATTTTAATTAAATTAAGTTATCTGTGGATGATTTGTTCCAATGGTTATGCACAACCACTGTTAAGTCATTCTCCACGCTTGATTTTATAATGCATGTGACAATCGTCATTAGGTGTTCTAGCAACGGTTTTAACCGTTGTTATGATAAATTAACTATGGTTAAATACTTTTTCTTTTGCAGTAATACCATGTAAAGATTTAATTTATTTTAAAAACCGAAGCTATTAAAAGAAGGTACAAAAACAGCTTTTACACCAACCAGTCTTAATCCTACTGTTAGAAAATGTCATTTACTTGCCCAAACATTTACACCTACTATTAGTTTTTCAATGCTCATTTATGTATACGTTTGTTTGGCATGGAAAAACTATAAAGATAATTAATAATATTCATCAACCTGCAGCACCAACAATTGAAAAGTGTGGAAGCGTATTAACTGCCAATATGAACATCATCAAGACATCATGTGCACAGGAACTGAATATTTTAGCAGAGAATTTGGCAGTTTCTCCACCAACCTTGTCACTGGTTCCTGAAGGCATCCAGAATAAATTTATTAACAAATATGATTTTAACAAGCAATTAGGATCACAGCGACAAACAATTTTATCTACTTCACGATTTCTGTCGTAACAGTAACCATTTTGATTATTTGCTAATTTGTCAGAAGTAGTTGGCAAAAACAACAATGGAGAAATTCCAAGGATCTGTACCTCTGCATTCTCCTTTCATGTGGCTTTGTTTTTGGTTCATGAAGGAGTTTAAATGAATGATTTAGATTTGGATCTGCAAACTTATATTAATAGAAACAAAAATCATGTTATTATAATATGATCAACAATTTAGTAAACAAAATAAGGTGATGGTGAAAGGCTGGTTTGGTATCTCTATCATATGATGAATAGTCTGGTAATCAAAAGAAAAATGAATCCTCCAGAAGAGTTTGGTTAATATTTATGAGTAATTGAACTCTACCATTGTGTAGTTGCCTAAACTTAGGTAGAAACTCAAAGATATAATATTTCAATCTTGAAGTTGATATCAAATGAAAACGACAAAGCTATAATCTTATTGCGTACCTAGCAGTGCCTCCTCTCCTTCAGACACCTTATATTATGACATCATTATTTATTTCAATGACAGGGATGGGAGCAATCTTGGACCAATGCTTCCCTCTGTGACTCTGGTACCTTGCTTCTAATAGAGGACAACGATGTAGTCAGTAGCTTAAGAGAGGGAGACAGCCTGTCTTCTTGCAATGACTTTAGACTTTTGCATTCATCTATGTGAATCTCTTCAAGAGAACTGAGATGCTCAATCCCTTTTCCATCCAAGAACTTTAATATAGACAATGACTGATTTTCAGTTTCTTAAGAGATGCAGGCAAGCTATTTACTGGCAACAACTCAAGACCTTTGCAGTGTATTATGTAAAGCTTTTCAAGAGAACTGAGATGTTGAATCCCTCTTCCGTCCAAAAATTTGAGATCATTTAGAAAAGAAATGTGGAGAGACACAAGAGAAGTGGGCAGTAGTGGCACTTTGAGCAAGGCGTTAACAAGTTCATCTCCACTATTTTCGCACCTTGAAAGACAAGTGAGTTGTTGGAAACCCCACTCATCAATGGACAAAGGTGAGATTTTAGTTTCAAATACTAATGACTGTAAGTTGGGAGGCAAGCCTCCTTGAGGACAAGACATAAGACAGCGATGATTCCGGAGGTATAAAGTTTGAAGGGTAGCGAGGGTTCCTATCTGTTCAGGCAGTGATGCAAGTTTTTCACATGATACGATTGAAAGACCAGATAAATTGGGAGTGTGTAATCCACCTGGGGGAAAGGACTCCAGATTATGAGAGTGACTTAGATACAAGACTTCAAGACAAGATAGACTTTGGGCAGAAACATCATCTAAGATGGAGATTGATTTCAGATTGGGACAACCACATATATCAAGAACTTTGAGTGCTGGGAAACAGCCTAATGAAAATGAAGTGAGTGAGTGACAGCTGACCCATATACGCAATTCTTGGAGAGATTTGTAATTGTACCATGTCTCCTCTGTCTGGAATTCCAAGTTCCTACACTTATTTATCGTAAGTGTTTGTAAAGTGGGCAGACCCTCAGTTGGGAAGGATGTAAGAGATGAAATATCATGGAGATCCAATAAATCGATATGGCATGCTTTTTTGTCGAAATGGTTTTCCACTCTGGTATCATTGTAAAGCAGCTGAGCGAGGGTGGTCTTGCCAACACCGCCCATGCCTACAATTGTTATCACTCCTATGTTACTACCATTTGGATCATCTGATAGCAGAAAATTTATTAGTTTCTCTCTATCATCATCTCTACCTACCACATCTGGCAGAGTTACCACAGAGCTAGTAGGAGTCCTTTGTGAAACTATCATGGAAACATGTTGCAAATCAAGGTCACTTTTCTGTTTTGCAAAACGTTCGAGTCTTTCACACAAGGATTCCAGTTTGGAATTAGTCCTCTTACGAAATTGACGATCAAAAGAAAGGAAGTTGCACACCTGGGATGAAGTAGAGCCATGTTCAGCTTCAATCTTGCATCGCAAAGCCTCAGTGTTGATCTAATCTAACAGATCCTCTGCATCATGGATTCCATCTTTAAGACGATCCAGCCATTCTTTTGCTGCAGGGTCAGTAATCTGCTTCTGTTCTGCATCATTAAGCACAGCCTGAAGAGTCAACAGTCTTGTCTCCAACTCTTCCACCAGTGAAACATTGAGCTTTCTGTTTCTGATGAATTCGCGAAACTCTGTTGAGGATCTAATGCCAAATAAGGTTTAGAAAGCGGCAGAGAGCAGTGCGCCTCCGATCAAAGCTGAATCCATGGATGTCTGATTTTGTAGAAGGTATCTGGAACTTCTGAAGGAGAACGACAGCAATGGAGATGGATATCTTGTTGCAGTTAACTTGGCAGCTTATTGAAGTCATCGCCTTTTTGTTATAAAGAATAACGGCCTTTTACAAGTGACGACATTGGCGAATTGACATTCATAGTTGGTACCGAATTATTGTACGATGGATGACTTTTAAAATGAAAATGAAAAAAAATAATAAAAACGAAACAGTTGTAATCCTTTTGAATACTGTCAATTTTATTTTATTTTATTTTTTTTCACGCAATCAATCAGTAGAAGACAAGGTGGTGGTGTTAAATTTCAAAAGAGGTATCCAGATTAATCTGTTTGGATTCTTTAAAAGAGGAGAAACACATACCATAAAATTCATTTTAATTAAAAGATGTCTCTATAAACATACCAAAGATTTATTATTTTAAACTTCCAAATTAAATCATTCGTAATAATGTAGTTAGTTGAAGCTACAACTTGCCTATTCTGATATTGCAACATTTTATATCTTAATATTGTTTAAATAGAACATAGGGCAAACCTAACGTAAGCATAATTAAGGACAGCAACAGATTATTTATTTGTCATAAATAATGTATAATTGAAAAAAAAAAATCACTTTATATAAAAATAATGTTGAAAGAGTGTATATAATTTTTCGTTGACATTTTTTACTCCTGAAACAAGTACTGAAGATCAATAGAAGAGTTTAGAGTTGGTGAAGGTGACTCAAAAGAGCATTTTAAACAGCACTGATCATACGCACCCAAATTTATCTAAGAACTGTATTTTTAAAAACTAAGAATGTAGTGCTTTACGCAGAAAAATCAGTCTAAGAGGGAAGGGGAGTAGAAGAAAAGTACATCAAGACCAAAAAAACCCTTAATCTATAGGAATATCTATCAAAACAATCATTGGCATCAATCTAAAATGTCTATTAACTACACCCAAAAAGTTAGGTGCAAACCATTTTCAACTAATCACAAGAATAATGTTCATAATTCATATTGCAATTAACCATGTGATCTATCACAATCAAACACACTAGGATTAACCAAAAAAAAAAAAAGAAGATGAATAAACATTTAACAACTATTTCATAGTACCAAATCTCATTTCAACTATGAAGAGAATAATAGAAGATTTCTTTGACATTGCTTACTTACACAACATGGAAAGAAATTCTCCTCATGCTTAGCTCCTTATGCAATATAAAGGGTCAGGTTCAATAACAATGAATCTCTAATCTCTATCATATTATAATAGGACCGGATGGGTGGACCTCTCATGTTTAATTTAGTTTTCAACTTATATTTACCCATCTTCAATATCAGCAAAACAGTACAAAACACAAACAAAATCAGGAACGAAACGCCTCCAATTTGTCTCAAGGCATTATCCAATTTGCTTTCTCAGTTGCTGAATTTTAACAAGGTGGTCTTTTAATTACTATTTTCTATGAATTAGTAGTTCTGTTTGTTGTTATGAGCAGAATTTTTTGTTTTGAACTCTGTATATTTAAAGATGTGTAAGATCATGAATTTCAACTTTATCTTTATATTCGTATAATGTCCTTCGTTGTTTTAGCTTTTCTTTGAGCACTTAAATCCACGGACTTGATGTTAGGACTTAAAATCAGAGAATAGGAAACGGGAAAATGGTTGCACAAGGCTAGGTAATGGAGAATATTTAGCAACAAAAGTAAAAAAATTGATAAAGAAAATGAGGAAGAAGCTGTAGCTGATGTTAAAATACCAAACCTGCTGAAGTGGAGGCACACAGGAATTCCAAATTCAATAGAAATAGGACAGATTGAAGTCATAAAGTCATACGTTTAGAAAGGGCCAGCAAATGATTGACCAAGTGCTGATATAGGAGTAAATATATTTCTTTGTTTAGGAGATGAACAAAATCAGTCAAACCAGTACAATGACGAACATACATGGACTGCAACTTTCCAATTTTTCCTAGAGGTGCCTCAATTTGCTTAAGTTATTGTCAAGATAGGAGGAAGATGACCATGTGGGCCTGATCTGAAAATATCAATCGAATGCGGGGAGATTCATGCATGAAGGTTCCAAGAAGGAATTTCTTCCCATGCTTTCTTCGATGATTTCCTTTTAGTACAATCTTATGGTGATTCATGCAGAGAAAGAAATGATTTAGGACTTAAGAAGGTATAATTATTGATAGAGGGTTGATTCGGTAGTGATAAGTGAGTTTATATAGATATATTAGCCTCCATTTCATTTGATTTGTCGCTATGATTTGACTATTTTTTAGATAAATTCTATGATTTTTGTAGGTTGAAGAAGTTGAGAGTGAATTGCACAAAAGGAAGCTTGTTTTGGCAATAATCGAATAATTGATTGGAAAGGAACCAAACTCTCCACAATTTACAACTGAAACAAGGCAGCATAGGTGTATTCCACGCCCCAGCCTGGAAATCCAACCCACAGCGTGCACTGCAAAAAGCAAAAGGCAGACAGCAGTTCATCCACGCTACAGCCTAGATGTCCAAGACTCAGCGAGGAATGAAGGGAGCAGCTTGGCTGAATGCCTGTCAGGCGTGGAAAGCCACACCATAGAGTGGAGTTGCGCAGAAATAGTTCCAGAATGCATCACACCCACGCCACAGCGTGGGAATTTCATGCTACAGCGTGGAACTCGACCCATGACGCGAAATTGGGTCTATTTTGGTTATTTTTAGTGGGTTTGGACTCCTAAGGGTGGGAGGATTGTGACCTAAGTGTAAATAGGACTTTCTGAATTAGATTTGTGATTCTTTCGTGCCATTTTGAACACATTAGGGGAAGAGAAGAGGAGGCACAGAGGCATCTCCTTGGAATGATGGGTCCAATCCGTTCTTCTTCCTTTTCTTTTATGCTCTAGTTTTTTATTCGAAGGCTATGATATAGCTAAAACTTTATGTATTGGGTGATTTAGTTTGATTTAATTTCAAGTTTTTTCCTTTCAATTAAGTGTTTTTCTTCTACTCTTAATGCTTCTTTTTGCCTGATAACTACATAGGAGATTAATGGATTTCAAAGACCTAGGAAAAGAAGTAATAAATCTAGACCATGAAAAATCACACCATAATGAAACTTAGGACAAGAATGTGTCAAGCTCTTGTGCAGTCATAAAAAAAAATTACATAGAAGTAATTTTAATTATTATAATTCATATACGGATATGAATGAATTGACAATTAATATTAAATTAATCTGATCTTGGGAGGAGCATTCTATAAATTAGGGGTTAGCTAGCAAGCAATTGAAAAAATTGAATTGAATTCATGAGAATTAATAGATCAATACAAAAGGTTAAGGTGAAATTAGAAACCCTAGAGCTTTATATTAATTGCCTACTTTTGTTTATTTTTTCTCTTCTTTTATTATATTTATTTTGATTTTTGTTAATTATTGTTTTTGACTGCCTAAATAACATTTTAGATTAGAGTATTCTGTTAACTAGTAGCTAGTCTTTAGTATGATAACCCTAGAATATTTTACTAACTACATTTATAGTGTACGCTTGCACTTTAATTTCAGTAGCTCTATTTTCAAGTACTTTACCTATTAATATCAAAGGAAATAATCTAGTATTAATTTGGGCAAATTTTTATTTTGTTTCTTTTTTTAGTATCTTTCTTGTGGGCTCTCTATTTTGCTTTATGCTTTTCAGGTGATCTTAATGTGGTGGAATAACAAAGTAGTGAATTGTGAGTTATGTGAAAGGCAATCATAACACGGAGGCTTGCTTTATGTATAATTGTAGTTTAGAGGATAATGTTGATTACTGATTGCTCCTCAGTGAGTGTCATAAATGAATGGAATTACGGTATGAGTGTGGCGTGAAAGAGTGGGGGTGTGGAACAATATGTGATATGTGGAACACAATGCAAGTATACACTATCAGTGTAGTGTGCAAGTATTTCGGGGGTTGTCATACCCAAAGGATTGTTATTGATTACTAGAATAGTATAACTCCAGTATTGTTCAAGCGATCGAATTATGATGAAGTAAACAAATTAATAAATTGCAGAAAGTACTTAATAGCAAAAAATTATATAACAGAATAGAAATTATGATGAGAGATCTAGGGATCCAAATTTCACCACAATCGTCATGTATAGACTTCCTTGATTTAATTATGCAGTTGTAGAATTACCAATTGCTAGCCAGGATTCCCTAATTTAATTAATCAGCCTTGGTATTAGGTCAGATCAAATCTAATTATAATTACCAACCCTACTACTAGTCTGTGCAAGTTGCAGCAACTATAATCGTATTAGGATCTATGGACATCCCTTTAGGGAGATTAGGGGAACACCCTAATTCCCATATGGCTACATAGGGGTCTTGGTACTGGTCTGTCCTTAACTCCATTATGGATTTAATTCTCTTGGTCTAGATTAACTAATCTCCGGTCGGTATCATAGCTAACCCACAGATTTGCCCCAATTAATTGGCCAGATCAATCAAGAGTAAAGAGTAGAAAAATAAATCTCAATTGAATAAAACACAAACTGTCATAAAGCTATTGCTGTTGCCGTTCTCCTCTCTCCTCTTTTGTGTTTAGCCCATCTAACCTATTTATAATATTTCTAACCCTACGTTAACTATGATTATTAATTGGGCTTCACACTTTGAGGCTTGGGCTCACTTGAAAGCCTATTTTGGAGAGTCTTCTAGGTTACGGGAGTCCGATCTTTGATTGGAACGCATCCTCGGAGGTCCACTAGGCCTGGAAGTCTTCAAACAGCTCAGGTTCGGGTTCTGGGCACCACGACGCCAATTGGCAGCGAGCTGAAGGTGTAATGCTGGGATTGGGCGCCACGGCGCCGGTTGGCAGATTTGTTGTTTCTTCAACTTTTTGCCCTCCTTGTCTTGTGTACCTGCAAAACCATGAAAACTAATCAACAACCAAGTGTTTTTACCATGATTGGGACATGAAATATATGGGATTTGATGCTAAACAATCCATATAAAATGTAATTATCAAACTCCCCCACACTTATTTTTTTGCTCGTCCCGAGTAAAATCAATTAAGGACATTCATACAAGAAAACAAGGCTTACATATAAAGTGAACCTACTAACCATATTTGGCATCAGAATTCTTTTTATGGGATTCTTGGAATTCAATCCTTGTTTCATAATGCAAGATTATTCAATCAAATAATGGACCATTCTCGAAATCCCAAGGTAACTCTCATTGTAGAATAAGGCAAGTTCAAGTCTTACCAATTAAGATGGATAAAGAGGGTTTCCATGTAATGGGGTAAAATAGGGTAGTGATATCATGAAAAGTCAAAATGAAGATAAAATAGAGTTAATATATGCATAATAGTTACTCAAGTTTTAAGGAGTGAAGATGGTGAGGGATGAATTCTCTCTTTTGGAAGTGCTATTCACTCAACTCTCAAGTGTTTGGAAGGTTGTATTTTCACTCTATTCAGGGCAAAACCAAGAAATTTCCATAGGCTTGCTCATATATCAAATCTCCACCACTTTAATAAATCACAACACTAATCATAGGGTCTTACAAAGGGTTGTGATGGGGCTAGATGAAAGTGACAAAGGCTTAGGACATACTGAGAAAAAACCATGTTAATTCAGAGTTATGCTTTATTTTACTTTGCCTCCAGCCACTAGCTCAAATACTTCATCTTTTACTTCCTCTTTTCTTTTCTTTTGTCTCCCCTTTTTCCTTGGCCTCTTGGTCTTTTGACCTTTTTCTTTTTTTTCTCATTTTCTATCTTTTCCTGGCCCTTCTTATTCAAATTTTCAAGAGCATTTCTCTCATTTCTTTTCTTCTTGCTCACTGCTATCTTTTCTAGGGAGATAATCCTCATTATGAGGCTATTCTTTTCTCTCTTTTTCTCTCAACTAGGGCAGAGTATTTACTTTCCCTGAATTTACACATTCCTTCAAAGTATTGGTGTCCTTATGGGGAATGGATTGAAGGGTGGATTAGAGATAGAGATATGGCGAGGCCAAAGGGAGTGATAGGCTCAAAAGGGTCAACTAAGGGGTAGCTCAACTTTCAAGGTTCTGATGTATAGGGTGTAGGTGAAAATCTTCCCCAAACTGGATGTTCTGTTTTTGCATGTTATGTGGTGGGGTTTCATGGCTATGGTTTGACTATTAGTTAGCTCTGCCATGCTTCACTACACTATTACAACCAGGCTTGAACAGATTGGCTACTAAAGAGCGAGGTTGGGGTAGGAGGTGTAAACCTAGGTGCCCTAATCATCATAATGTTTGTGAATTAACTGTGGTCTTAAAATGTATAACCGAGCAAGTTCTAGAAAAATCAAGGGTGCCCTGTTCACTCACAAACAGTTGCTGAGCTCTAATGATATGGCTCTTTGGCTCAAAAGATCTCCAGGGGTTAATTCATCCACTCACAATTTAGTTTCCTCTAATATCTCAGTAAACTAATGCACATATAGGGAATAACAAGTAAAGGTGAATTCACACATTTTCAGGGTAAGCTCAGAATTCCCAAAGGCTTTTCAATCAAAATAAAAAAACGGAAGAACAATCATGCATTTATTCCACAAAAATCAACTATTCCTCATCCCATTTAATCAGTGACATTTCAGTTTCATCATGAGCCATGGCTTTCAGTCATTCAAACACAAACAATCATGCAAGAATTTCAACTATTTTCTTAATACACACACTCATGCAATTAATTAAAAACAACCTACTCAACTAAAAAAAAAAACAAAGCATACAACTAATCCACTACTCAATTAGAAATTTTATTTTCAACTACTAGGCAGAATAAAATACGACTCTCCCCCACATTTAAAATCCGCATTGTCCTCAATGCAACAAATAAAATAGAGTAAGGAAAGAGCTAACCTGGAGAGATAGCCTAGTCTGTGTCTTCAGAGTCTTCCTCTGAGTTTTCTTCTTCAGCAAGAGGTGGTGGTGCAGCATGTGGTGGACGTGGGAGATGTGGGAATAGAGGTAGGCCAGTGTGGCCTATGGCACCCGCTTCCAGGTATTGTTCAGCAATCTGGTACCATTGTGTAGTCGCTTCGGTATACTGATAGCTAAAATCAATCCATGTGTTAAGCTTGGCGGCGAGTGCAGGGTCCATAAACCCTTGCTGGTTGGGTGGTGGTGCTGGTGGAGCCTGAGGTGCTAGCGGATACGGTGGAGCTTGTGGGCCTGCTCTCAAGTATGGTGACTTCAGGCGGAGAAAGAAGGTATTGTTCAGCCTTCTGCCTGGTGCTAGCATAGGTTTTGAATTCCCCCATTCAACTCCGGCGTGTCTAGATAGGGTAGCAATCAAGTGAGGGAATGGGAGCACCTTCTTGTTGACCAGCTGTCGGATGGTTTCTAAGTGCTCTACAATGTTGTGGCCAATGTTAAATCTCCACCTGTTGTGGATGGCCCATAGGAATTCTGCTCTCTTTTTTGTGACTTCTGATGTGTGCATGGAGGGAAACAACCGGTTGGCAATGAAGTGCAGCCAAGTCTTGTAAATCTTGTCAAGTCCAGTCTTGGGGAAATGATAGAACTCCCCTTCTCTTGTCACTCATTGTGTTCCGGCTATACACAACCCCCTTGTAATTGTGTTGTAGTCACCATTGGCAATGAATTCATTTAGCCCGAACTCTCCTGCATGGTCTGTTGGGATCTCAAAAATCTCATGAATTGTGCGCCAATCGAATGGCACCCTATGGCCTCGGACCCAGCTTTCATAAGGAGTTTGGAATTCAAATAAGTTGACATAGAACTCCTTGACTATATTGATCACTGCGGCCTTTGGTTGTTGAGCGAATTTAAGCCAACCCCTACATGCCATTTGGTTCGCCAATGGAGCAAAACAGGGTTCGGACAAGTCTATGCCAAACTCAGGGATGGTTGACTTGCTATCCAGCTCTGTCATGTTGTCCTCTGCCTTTTTGCTTACAAACCGGGTGGCATCATAGTCCGGAATGTGGGAGGATGATGATGCCTTTCTCTTGGCTAATCGCTTTAGAGGCATTGTACCTGAAATATCACACAGAAAAATACCCACGCATCACCAATTCCACTAGAAAAATACAATTAAGCACAATTCCCACAATGCTCTATTTTTCACAGAAACTCTGTTTATTGTAGAATCCAAGTATCAATTCAAAATTCAGAGCAACAATGATCAACTAATGATATTTCAAGATTAATTTATACTCAGTTTAATTCACATGCATGCAATGAAAGAGCCAAAACCCAAAAAAAATCCCCAAATTTCGTTCAAGGTGTTTAAGGGAGAAAGTGAATGAAATTTTTCAAAATTTCACCGATTAAATTGAGCGGGTAAGTGAGAAAATACCTCTATGGAGTCCATAATTGAGTTTGCAAACCTTTCCTCGCCAAATCCGCACCAAAATCTTCAAGAATGGAGGAGAGATAAAATTCCCGTTCTAGAGAGAGAAAGTGCTGAAAAGTGAGGATTTTCTCTCCAAATCTGAAGATTGTTCGGATGGAATGAAGTTTAAGTGTATGGGGAAGGGTTTGGAGGTTTTTTGGAGGTGATTAATCGGCAAAAATCCGAAGGAATGCAAGAGGCATGAGGTTGGGTAGTTGGAGGTTCAAATGGGAGAAGTGTGGGAATGGGAGGGGATGGGCTTATGAAGCCTCGGGGATGTGGCGCCACGGCGCCAGAATATAGAGGGAATAAAAAATTTGTTTTTTTAGAAACTGACAGTTGCTATAGTGACGGGCGCTGTGGCGCCAAGGGTCTGCGCTGTGGCGCCCAAAGACAGGTTTCATTTTGTGGATGGGCGTCGTGGCTCCCAGTGTCGTTCCTGTAGCCTTCCATGCTTCCGTTTGACTCCGTTTATGTCTGAATTGCTCTGTTTTGGCTCCATGCTGCGTTCAATACCTATTTAGCTTCAAATATTTGATTGAAAGATCATGAGTAGTAGAGAAATTGAATGACTGAACTAACAAACACCAAAATTAAAAAGGGAAAGGAATAAAAACTAATGGGTTGCCTCCCATAAGTACTTGGTTTATAGTCTTCAGCCAGACTTTCTCTGATTTTATGGACAATCTTTAAGGATGACAACATGCACAGGCATGTTTTCACTTGTTAAGTAAGGCTTCAATCTATGTCCATTCACTTTAAAAGTTTGTCCATCCTTTGTTATTGTGACAGCTCCATATGGATTCACTGAAGTGATTATGTACGGACCGTACCATCTAGATTTTAGCTTGCCCGGATGAAGCTTTAATCTTGAATTAAATAGCAGCACCTTCTGTCCAGGATAGAATTCCTTTCACACAATTTTTCTGTCATGCCATACCTTGACTTTCTCTTTGTAAAGGCGGCTATTTACATAGGCTTCTCTTCTGAATTCATCAAGTGCATTAAGTTGAAGCATTCTGTTTTGCCTAGCCGCCTTTGGATCAAAGTTCAGGAACTTAACTGCCTAGTAAGCCTTGTGTTCTAATTCAACTGGTAAGTGGCATTCTTTCCCAAAGACCATGTTATATGGTGACATGCCTAAGGGTGTTTTAAATGCTGTTCTGTATGCCCAAAGTGCGTTGTCTAGTTTGAGAGACCAATCTCTCCTATTAGAGTGGACGATTTTCTCCAGTATTCTTTTCAGCTCCTTGTTGGATACCTCCACTTGCCCACTGGTTTGAGGATGATAAGGGGTGGCAATTTTATGCCTTGCTCCATATTTGGCAAGGAGGGCCTTGAGATGCTGGTTGCAAAAATGCTTTCCTCCATCACTGATTAGTGTTCTAGGTACACCAAAGTGGGTGAAGATGTTTTTTTTCAGAAATCTTTGTACCACCTTGGAATCATTTGTCGATGATGGAATGGCTTATACCCATTTGGATACATAATCCACTGCAACAAGGATGTAGAGATTCCCATAGGATGGTGGGAATGGTCCCATAAAGTCAATGCCCCATACATCAAACAATTCAACTTCAAGGATGGGATTTTGAGGCATCTCATATCTTCTGGACAAATTTCTAGCTCTTTGGCATTTGTCACATCTCTGCACAAAAGATTGTGCATCTTTGAAAAGTGCTGGCCAATAAAAACCGGACTGAAGCACTTTATTTGTTGTTTTGTGAGTTGCATAATGCCCTGCATAATTACTCGAATGGCAGCCTTCTAAAATGGAAGAATATTCTTCTTCTGGGACACATCTTCTGATCATATGATCACTACATATGCGATAAAGAACATGGTTATCCCAAAAATAATATTTTACCTCAGATAGAAATTTCTTCCTCTGTTGATATGTTGCTTCAGGTGGGAGTTCATGGCCTGCTAAGTAGTTGACATAATCGGCATACCATGGATCTTCACTGCGTCTTTTCCTTCCTCCATTGACTGCTAATGTGTTTATAGAGAAGACCTGCTCATCAGGGAAGTGATCAGCTACTGGAATTTTATTCACCATATTGCCTTCAAGTCTTGAGAGGTGATATGCTATCAAGTTGTCTTTCCCTTTCTTGTCTTTGATCTCTAGGTCAAATTCTTGTAACAGAAGAATCCATCTGATTAATCTTGGCTTGGTATCTTTCTTGCTCAGGAGGTACTTTAATGCTGCATGGTCAGTATAAACTATAGTTTTATTGCCAATAAGATATGGTCTGAATTTATCAAAAGCAAATACCACTGCTAACAATTCTTTTTCTGTTGTTGCATAGTTGATTTGAGCAGGATCAAGGGTCTTGCTTGTATAGTATATAGCTCTGAAAATCCTGTCTCTTGTTTGACCCAAAACAGCTCCTATTGCATGGTCACTTGCATCACACATTATCTCAAAAGGATCTCCCCATTTTGGCGTGATTATGATAGGTGCAGTGACAAGAGCTTTCTTCAAGGTTTCAAATGCAATTATGCACTCTTCTGTGAAACAGAATTCTGCTTCCTTCAAGAGGAGGTTGCACAGTGGTTTTGTGATTTTTGAGAAATCCTTGATGAATCTCCTGTAGAATCCTGCATGCCCTAGAAAGCTTCGCACCCCTTTGACAGTAGAAGGAGGATGCAATTTCGCAATCAGCTCCACTTTAGCTTTGTCTACCTGTATGCCTTCAAGAGATATTCTGTGGCCTAACACAATACCTTCTGTGACCATGAAGTGGCATTTTTCCCAATTCAGCACCAAATTTGTTTCTTGGCACCTTTTGAGTACTCGTGCTAGGTTGTGAAGGCAGGAATCAAATGAATTTTCAAATACTGAAAAATCATCCATGAAAATCTCTATGAAGTTCTCCACCATATCAGAAAATAGCGTCATCATTAGTCTTTGAAAAGTTACAGGTGCATTACACAGCCCAAATGGCATCCTTCTAAATGCAAAGGTGCCATAAGGACATGTAAATGTTGTCTTTTCTTAGTCTTTAGGTGCTATGGCAATTTGATTATAGCCTGAGTATCCATCCAGGAAACAATAGAAAGGATGTCCTGCTAGTCTGTCCAGCATCTGATCAATAAATGGCAGGGGAAAGTGATCCTTCCTTGTTGCTTTGTTTAGCTTCCTGTAGTCAATGCACACTCTCCACCCAGTCACTATTCTGGTGAGAATTAGTTCATTGTTATCATTTTTCACCACAGTAATTCTTCCTTTCTTTGGTACTACCTGCACAGGACTTACCCAGGAGCTGTCAGAAATAGGATAAATTATACCTGCATCTAGCCATTTTTGTACTTCTTTTCTGACTACTTCTTTCATCTGAGGATTTAGCCTTCTCTGATGCTCTACTGAGGGTTTGAAATTCTCTTCCATGTAGATTTTATACATGCATAAGGTGGGATTTATACCCTTAATGTCTGCAATGGTCCACCCTATTGCATTTTTATTTGCTCTGAGTACCCTAAGAAGCTTCTCTTCCTGCTCTTTAGTCAAGGAAGCAGAAAGGATTACCGGCAGAGTTTCTGATTCCCCCAAGTAGCAGTACTTTAAATGTTCAGGTAATGGCTTCAGCTCTAATTTAGATGCCTTCTCACTTGCAGGTTCGGCATTGTCTCCTTGTTCTTTTAATGTTTTAGCAGGCTTCTTGATGAATATAGGTGGAGTTGCTTCAAGCTGTTGAATGCACTCTTCAATGTCAGGATTTTCTTTTGGAGATATTCTAGCTAGGCATGCTTCAAGGGGTTCTGAAAATTTTGCATTTTCTTTCATCTCTTGGACGCACTGCTCTATGAGATCCACTCTGAAACATGTTTCTTCATTAGCTGGATGCTTTAGTGCCTTGAGAATATCAAATGTCACTTCTTCTTCCTGCACTCTAAGTGTCAGATTTCCTTTTTGTACATCTATCTGGGCTCTCCTAGTTGCTAAGAATGGTCTTCCCAGGATGATAAGGATCTCCTGATCTTCTTCCATATCTAGTACTATGAAATCTGCAGGAAAAATGAACTTATCAACTTTAACGAAAACATCCTCTACTATACCTCGGGGATATTTGATAGATCTATCTGCTCGCTGCAAAGAAACAGTAGTAGGCTTGGCTTCTCCAATATTCAGCTTCCTGTAAACAAAGAGTGGCATCAAGTTAATGCTAGCTCCAAGGTCACATAATGCCTTGCTGAAAAATTCCCGGCCTATTACACATGGAATGGTAAAGCTTCCAGGATCTTCTAGCTTCTGTGGTAGCTTCTTTTGAAGTATAGCACTGCACTCTTCAGTAAGTGCAACAGTCTCATAGTCTTGCAGCTTCCTTTTATTGGATAATATGTCTTTCATGAATTTTACATAGCTGGGCATCTGTTCCAAAACTTCTGCAAAAGAAATGTTAATGTGTAATTTTTTAAATACCTCCAGAAATTTTGCAAATTGTTTTTCCAGCTTTTGCTTTCTGAATCTGTTTGGGAATGGCAGAGGTGGCTTGTATGGTGGAGGGTTATCTGGAAAAAGCTTGGATCTTGACTTCTCCATTGACTCCTTCGACTTTGGCCTCTCCTCTGGTATGTCTTCAGGTGCTTTTTCAGCTTCAACTTCAGCTTCTTTCTCTTCTTCATGCGTGGGTTCTTGGATAGCTTCTAGTGTCTTCCCACTTCTTAGAGTAATGGCTTTGACATCTCTTGGATTTGCTTCAGTGGTGCTTGGTAATGCTCCAAGTTGCCTTGTGGTAAGAAGTTGAGAAATCTGACCCACCTGGTTCTCTAATTGCTTGATGGAAGCATTTGTAGTCACCATGAATTGATTTGTCTTTTCAGTAAGATCAACTTGAGATGCTGTCAGTTTAGCCATGACATCTTCTAAATTCATTCTTGGAGGTTGCTGTTGTTGTTGATGATAAAGAGGTGCTGCCTGTCCTGGATTTTTCCATGAAAAATTTGGATGATTCCTCCAGCCAGGGTTGTAGGTCTTGGAGTAGGGATTATTATTTCCCACATAGTTCACCTTTTCAACTTCTTCCTGCATAGCCTCCATAGAATTTCCTTTAAGTAAATCAGAGTGGAGTGAAAGTACCTGGTCTAACTTAGCTGAAAGTTTGGCAAGTACATCATTATCTTGAATACCAGCCACCTTCTTGTCATTGTCTCTCCTGGAGCTCCAATCAGAGGCATTTGTAGTGACCTCTTCAAGTAGCTCATAGGCTTTGGCATAATCCTTGTTCAGAAAGGCTCCTCCAGCTGCTGCATCTATCACGGTCTTTGTATTTGGGCCTAATCCTCCATAGAATACTTGCATGACTAGCTAGTCTTGCATGCCATGGTGTGGACACTTCCTTAGCAGTTCTTTGAATCTTTCCTACACATCATAGAGAGATTCTCTATCAAATTGATTGAAGTTGACAATTTTAGTTCTCAGCTTGGTGGTCTTTGAAGGGGGAAAGTATTTAGTGAGGAATTTCTGGGCTAAGGCGTCCCATGTATCAATTGAACCAGGTGGCAAAGAATTTTGCCACCTTTTTGCTCCATCTCTGAGTGAAAAAGAGAAAAGTCTAAGCTTGATTGCTTCTTCCGACACTCAATTATATTTGAATGTGTCACAGATTTCCAGAAAAGTAAAGAGATGCAGATTTGGGTCTTCATTCGGTGCTCCAGAAAATTGGTTGTTCTGGACCATTTGAATTAGGGCAGGTTTGATCTCAAAGTTATTTGCCTCCACTGCTGGATTTCTGATACTTGACATAACATTCTAGATTTTTGGGACAACAAAGGTGCGAAGAGGGATGTGTCCCTCATTTTGTTGGTTGTTTTATGCCGCCATTCTTTCCGGTTGCAAGTTTCGGACTACTCTCTTTGCTCTCAGATTTCTTTTAATTGTCTTTTCGATTTCTGGATCAAGAGGGAGTAAATTTCTGGATCTTGTCCTTCTCATGCACCAGAAAATTCTTCTGAAAAGAAAAGAAAAGAGGTTTTCCAAGTAACAGAATAAAATAAAATTTTGCTTAAATCAACACTTTGTTAATTCTTCTAATATCAATAAAACAATCCTCGGCAACGACGCCAAAAACTTGATTGCTCCTCAGTGAGTATCACAAATGAATGGAATTAAGGTATGAGTGTGGCGTGAAAGAGTGGATGTGTGGAACAATATGTGATATGTGGAACACAGTGCAAGTATACACTATCAGTGTAGTGTGCAAGTATTCCGGGGGTTGTCGTACCCAAAGGATTGTTATTGATTACTAGAATAGTATAACTCTAGTATTGTTCAAGCGATCGAATTATGATGAAGTAAACAAATTAATAAATTGCAAAAAGTACTTAATAACAGAAAATTATATAACAGAATAGAAATTATGATGAGAGATCTAGGGATTCAGATTTCACCACAATAGTCATGTATAGACTTCCTTGATTCAATTATGCAGTTGTAGAATTACCAATTGCTAGCTAGGATTCCCTAATTTAATTAATCAGCCTTGGTATTAGGTCAGATCAAATCTAATTATAATTACCAACCCTACTACTGGTCTGTGCGAGTTGCAGCAACTATAATCGTATTAGGATCTATGGACATCCCTTTAGGGAGATTAGGGGAACACCCTAATTCCCATATGGCTACATAGGGGTCTTGGTACTAGTCTGTCCTTAACTCCACTATGGATTTAATTCTCTTGGTCTAGATCAACTAATCTCTGGTCGGTATCATAGCTAACCGACAGATTTCCCCCAATTAATTGGCCAGATCAATCAAGAGTAAAGAGCAGAAAAATAAATCTCAATTGAATAAAACACAAACTGTCATAAATTCATCAATTAGTCTATACAATCTGATTGGGCTACATCTTAGCCCTAGAAAGAAAGTTTAGTTGCACATGGTGATAAGAAAACACATAATGAATAATTCAGAAAACATGAAAGAGTAAAAGAAAGAACTTGGAATGACGCCTTGTTCTTGAAGCTATTGCTGCTACCGTTCTCCTCTCTCCTCTTTTGTGTTTAGCCCATCTAACCTATTTATAATATTTCTAACCCTACGTTAACTATGATTATTAATTGGGCTTCACACTTTGAGGCTTGGGCTCACTTGAAAGCCTATTTTGGAGAGTCTTCTAGGTTACGGGAGTCCGATCTTTGATTGGAACGCATCCTCGGAGGTCCACTAGGCCTGGAAGTCTTCAAACAGCTCAAGTTCGGGTTCTGGGTGCCACAGCGAAGGTGCATGGGCCCCACGGCGCCAGTTGGCAGCAAGCTGAAGGTGCAATGTTGGGATTGGGCGCCACGGCGCCGGTTGGCAGATTTGTTGTTTCTTCAACTTTTTGCCCTCCTTGTCTTGTGTACCTGTAAAACCATGAAAACTAATCAACAGCCAAGTGTTTTTACCATGATTGGGACATGAAATATATGGGATTTGATGCTAAACAATCCATATAAAATGTAATTATCAATTACCAAAGTCAACGACTTGATTTATACTTTAAAACCCACAATCTTGACTGGTGGAAAATCCCAATTATCAGCGAGAGAATAGTCCATGTGCAGAAAAGCAACAACAGTGATCCCCCAATGTCATTCTTGAAGAAGCCCTTGCTCTTGAAAATTCCCTTATAATGTAGAAATAAATTCAAGTGAAGAAGAACAATAGCAATATGATGCAATTGATCTAGATAGAAACCCAGAGTTGGTAAGCCCTATGCACTCACAAGAGGCATATAGTATTCTTTAAGAAGAAGAAATTCATAGGGAACCCCAAGTCTGAGTAAGGATCTCCTTAATAATGCAAGCCAAATTATCTCCCTTTCCCTAGGAAAGTCCAATGAAGGAGGTACTAGAAAGGAGGAGGAAAATCATGAAACTATCTATACATAACCTCTTATACTTAAAGGACTTAAGATCATGGAAGATGGATTTATTGTAGTTTTTGATGATCCCTAAATTCTTATTTCTAGAAAGGAGGAGAGGATTAAGAGCTTTAACTTATTGGAAGTTTCTCCAATGCATGGGTTATTCAAATTCTTCATATTTGATCCACCTTGAGCATCATGGGTAGTCAGGCTAAATGCTACATATCACTACTAGAAATTAGCAAATTAGCTACAAAAATTAGAGGCTGAGGTTAATTCACAACGAAGTTAAAAATTTTCCAGAAGTATTAGCATTAGCTAAGCCCCACACTCAGTCAAAACGTGCATTAGCGATGACCAAGCTAACGAAAAAAGTAGACGTTGTTGGTCAAAGTAAGTTGACCAAAGTTTCTCCTTCTATCTCTTGCCTCCAAACTCCATTTTCTTGTGTATTTGAGTCTCCCACTGCATTCATAGAGTTATAGTCAACTCCCCATTGCATTAGATTCAATTTAATTGGTGAGTTTTTTTTTTGTTCGGTTATTTTTGTTATATTTTAAATTTTCTCTATGTAACATGGTTAATATTATTTTCAGTTATCTAATTTGTTCTCTTTGTGCATTTTAGGTGCCTTTAGCGAAGCCAACACACTCTGATTGTCCATATATGTCTGAATTCCTTGGCTATGTTTATTTGTTTGTGTTATACAAATTAATTAGTTGTATCTTTAATTAATTTGATTATAAATTTGGTAGATGTTTAATTTAAATTGTTATATCAATATGTTTCCCCTAATATGTTAAATTTAAATTGTAATTTTAGTGGATATTTGATATGTATAATATATAATTTTCGTGTATTTTTTTTTTTTGTTATCTTATTGTATGAAATGTTTATATTAGGGTTTATTTGATTCTATATATGTTATATTTTTTGATATGTTAGAAATTTATAAATTATATCTCTCATTTGGATATTTCATGGAATCTTGTTTACTTTTAAAATGTCTTGTTATTTTGAAAATAAATTTTTAGAAAATGTGCATGATATTAGGTCAAGTATGCCATAGCCATATTTTATTTTTAGGATAATGACTTGCAATGTATAGAATTACATAAGATTGCTCTGCCAGTGGTCCCTTCAGTGACCCTTGTGCCTCTTCTCATATGGTGTAGGAAAGACTAAAACAAATATTTCAATTACACCCTTATTTTTTAATTTGTAATTATTATTAATTTAAATTCATTATGTATCATTCATGTGACTTGGTTTTTGTTAAATTTGTAACAATTCTGATTAGTATTAAACTGCACATTTGAAAACTTTAAGGGAGTGAAATACACTTTTTAAAACCTTTTGGAAGTAAATTGCATATCTGGTATAATTTAAGGGAGTTACTTAGACTTCTCCCATAAAAAGATATGCAAGTAGAGTACAATACTAATAACATAATATATAGAGTAAAACCTCATTTAAGTCCTTTATGTTTAGGTGTTCGGATAATTTGATTCCTCTCAATTAAAACTTTTCAATCAACTCCTTAACATTTTAAAAATATACCAAATTCATCTCTTTGCCAATGTTCATTAGGGTTGTTAGACAGCTATGTTATGTGTCACATTAAATAATGATATGTCATTATTGGTGTCATTGACACCTTATGTTTTATTTTCTCAATTTTAGTCCTCATTTTCCCTCTCTTTCTCTTTTCTTTCTCTCTCATGGGTTTTTTTCTTCCTTCTTTCTTTCTTTGTCTTGTGCTATGCGCGGGCAGAATATGTTTTACCTTCATGTATGAAAGAAGGCGCAAGCATATGTATACAAATAGTAAATGTTTTATATATGACAAATGAAACAATTATGATCTATCAACTTGTTGACTTAATTAAACGAAGAAACAAGTTAGAATAATAATATTGAATCCATTGTTTTCAAGACCCAAATCCATACTATTAATAATGAATGATGGTACCCCTTTTTTTATACTATTAACAGTGAATGATGGTGTTTGTGCAAGCAATACATTCCAACATATTTTTAAGGGTGTAAAAAAAAATATGATGGAACATGCGTAAGTAATAAATTTAAATATATTTTTAGGAGTGTAAAAAAAAAAAGTAGATAATAAATTTCATGGGTTTTAGGTTGGTTTAGGGGTTATTTTTAGTAGGCACCCTATTAAAAATTTAGTGATAATGATAGTGGTATGAAGATTCATAGAACATAAACTATGTTATTAGGTTGTGTAAACAATAAATGTCATAGCCTATATATTTTTAATAGGTAAACTTAGTGATAACAGCAATTTGTAGATCGATAGAACATAAACTATGTTGTTAGGTATTCTGTGTAAATACTAAATTTCATGGCATACATATAAAAAGTTTGTAATAATAAAATTTAGAGTATATGGTTTAGGGTGAAGGGTTTAAGGTTTTTAGGAATGTAAAAAAAAAGTGGTTTAAAGAGAAAAAAAAAAAGAGAACACAAAACAGAATTTTGCTCAATTCCAACATATTTTTAAGGGTGTAAAAAAATATGATGGTGCTCATCTTTACTTGCTAATAGCAATGAACGATGATACCCTGTAAACAATAAATTTAACATATTTTTAAGGGTGTAAAAAAAAAGAGTAGTACCATGTTATTAGGTATCCGTGTTAAACAATAAATTTCATGGGTTTTAGATTGGTTTAGAGGGTTATTTTTAATAGATATGCTAGCATAAGTTTTGATAGGAGAAAAGATAAAAACTATTAAGGTGTGTGAAGACTATTGATAAAGCTTGTTGATTCTCTTATTTTATTTTGTTTGGGAATCTCATATTTAGACCTTAGCTTTATTTTAGACATAAGCTTTTCATTTGTTTTTTTTTCTTTTTCACCTCCTCTACCTCTCCAAATGCCCACATGCATTTTCTTTCTCTCCCTTTTGGGGCAGCAACACTCTTATTTAAGGAGGAGAGAAGATGAAAGCTAAAGGCTATTGATACAACTTGTGGTTTCTTTTCTCTTATTTCATACATAAGCTTGTGATTTCTTTTTCTTTTTTTTTTTTCCATCTCCTCTACCTCTTCAAATAGCCATATGCACTTTCTCTTTATCTCCTATTTAGAGTAGTAGTACTATTATCTAAACATTGGATGGGCAGAGGAGGTGAAGGAAAAAAAAAAAAGAAGAAGATAAAGATACCACTAGAAAAGGAGAAAGAAAGAAAGAATGAAGAAAAAACCTATGAGAGAAAAAGAAAAACAGAAAAGACAGAGAGATTGAGTTGGCTGAATTTTTAAACGCAAAGAACTAAAATTGAGAAAATAAAATATAAGGTGTTAATATGGTACAAATAATAATATGCATAATCACTTAACGTTATACATTAGCATGTTCATCTAACAACCTTACATAAACAAAGGGATGGATTTGGTATGTTTGTAGAACATTAAAGATTTAATTAAAAAAATTTAATTATGTGGGACCAAATTATTTGGATGCCCAAACATAAAGGATTAAAATGAAGTTTCATTTAATATATTATACATGTAACCTAGGTATTCACCTAAATGAACATAAAACCTAGTTTCGGCCAGAGTTATGACATAACTGATTAGGTCACACACACCTGCCCCACTACATCGACAAATAGTCAAACAAGTACTTAGGTACTTCGAGGGTACTTTTCAATTTGATCTCTCTATTAGTCTATTAGAACAGCTGCTTCAATCTTTTGGTGGCATATTCAAACTCTGATCGGGTATTGTTCTAATGACCAAATCATTAAATTCCAAACCTAGTTTGTGATTTAAAATTGCAATAAAACAACTATGCCATGAACAAAAAAGTCTATTCCCATGATATGGAAACAATATCTTTTGGTTAATGCAAGCAATATATTTATTTGATTATATTTGAGCTAGCTAAGATTCAAATCAATATGTAGGAGAATCCCTCCCATGAATATTAGGATATTTGTGGGGACTTTACCCTAAAAAGTAAATGGTTTGCACAGAAAAATAAAATAAAATAAAAATAATAACATGATAATTTTGAACTTGAATATAGTTTTTAGAGACATACATACTAAAAATATTTATTAATTTTACTAATCTTTATTAATGAAAACATAAAGTTTTCTCACAAAAAAAAAAAACATAAAAGTTGTACCAGTAAAAATTCTAAAACATAGACTGCTAAAACTCTAAAACAGAAAAAAAAAAAAAGAAAAGAAAAAAAGTTTACATTTCTTTCTTTTTTTTTTTAATTTCTCTGCGACCTCTAATCTTTTTTACAAATGCAATTTCTCATATCGGTAATTTATCAAGCCACCCATCTTGGTTGATGAAATATGCCTTGGAAAATTGTTTTAGCTGTGAACCAGTAAGCTTCTTCTCCCAGGGGACGCGCCCCACAGTATTGGCCCCTGGCCCTTTGCACTGAACCTCAGCATATGAGAACTTACTCCTGCGTAAATTCGTTCACAGGCTACATGATTAAAAAAAAGTGGCATATGCATATATATATATATAAAATAAAAATAAAAATAAAAATCCAATTGCCAAAGATAAGTAATGAGATATCTAACATAAAGTAAAATAATTCTCGATTTCATTGTATCAAAAAACTATCAATATTCCCTATATATCATAGCACTGATTTTTTTAATTTTTCAATATTTTGGTTGAAAACTGTTTTTTTTTTTTATTTAATCCATAAAAGCATATACAATTAGCCTTTAATATTAACGCTATTAAAAAAGTATAAAATGATCTTGGTTTCTTATTTATAATTTAAATAAATTTCCGATCTGATCCATATGGTGTGTGTATTATAATTTATAAATTTCCGATTTGATTGAGGTCCTTTAATTTATCAATTCCATCTAATCAGATCCTTGTCATTAATCTTAAAATAGTATTATAAGGGATTCGATTGAAAGTTCAACATTGAATAACACTATAAAAGTCTAAAACACATTTTAAGAAAAAAAAATTGAAAGAAGAAATGTTAACAGAGAGCCAATCAGATCAAATTGAAAGTTAAAATATTAACAAATGAAATATTTTTATTAAGGATTCGGTTGAAAATTGAATAAAACTATAATAAATGTCAGAACACATTTTAGGCAAAATATTAAGAGAAGGAATGTTAACATAGAAACAATCAGATCAAATCGAAAATCAAAAATGTTAATCAATTAAATGATGTCATTAAGGATTCGATTGAAAATTAAATAAGTCTAGAACACATTTTAAGAAAAAATTAATAATAAATAAAAGAAGAAATGTTAAACTTACTCTTGTCCAATGTAATGCCAAGAATTCCATCCCTGGGGGTTAACCACAGCACCCATGTATGTTCCATGAAATATAACTCTAGAATAAGAACCATAGGCTCTTCCTAACATCACTTGACCATTGCCACTCCCAACAACAGAACACTTTCTGAACACAAAACCACTTGGGTCATTCGCTGAGTTTCGGCCTTGGGCTGTTACAAAACCCGCAGATGTAACGTTGAGCAGACAACCCTACATCAAATGAAAAATCCACATCAAAATAAATGCTTTCTTTTGTTTCATTAGAAGAGCAATAAAAAATGACCTTTAGAGACACAAGGAATCAAAGGCAGTCACTAGACATTAGTGTTGATTTATAAATTGTTGGATGAATCAATCACTGTATTAATACTTCATCTAAGGGCTAAAAATGCATAATTAACTAACTACACTATTTTTTTATTGCACAACAGTAAAATTTTTCATGATGGAAAAGAAAAAGGAAAATCTCATTCATGTATAGTATACCTCAATTTTAAAATGTTGTAAAGATTTAGATCCTTTATAAAAATTAAAGCATTCAACTGCAAGTTGCTCATATAACGACTAACAGTTGATTGCAAAAAATTTAAATTTAATTAATACAAAGTTATATAAAAGTTATTAGATAAATTGATCATAGTACAAATATATCATTTAATGACTCATAATTTACAGTTAGCTACCTACACTTTTTTTTTTTTTGCACAGCCGCAAAATTTTTCATGTAAAAGATGAAAAAGGAAAAGGAAAAATCTTCTACATGCATAGTGTATACCTCATAGTAGGATTGGCCAGTGCCAAAAATGAAATCAACAGCTCCTTGTATAATGCAATTATTAAAGTAATGTCGTCCCAATGCGTCCCATAATGTATCTTGAAAACCCACGAAACCACAATCAAAAAACGCAGATTTGTCTCCATATATGATTGCTGCCACTGCTTGTGTGATCGTGCCACTTCCCAATGTCCCATGGTTCAAAACCAATGGTTCTAGCACATCGAAAGAGTTCTGTTGCCACATGTTCTATAATCAGAAACAAGCAGAAAAATACTGACAGTGATAACACAATTATGGGCCGAAACGGCAAAGTTTAAGGCTGTCAAAAATGACTGAAACATTCTAGTTAAAAATCTTTAAAATGTGAAAAAATAACATTGCTGTTGTGTTTTTTTTTTTTTTCTTGAATATATTTATTTATTTACCTTGAAGGTAATTCCCCTGACAATTACATTGTTTGGGGATGAAATGAATGTTGCGGATCTATCTGTCTGTTCGCGGTCGTTGTATGTAATGGTGGTGATTCCTCTGCCTTCACCTTCTAAAATGATGCATGGTTTATTAAAAGGAACATGAACCTTTTCTCTGGATCACAAACAAAAAAACACGCATTTGCTCAATTTCATCATGTAATAACGTATAAAATGGAACTGATGAGCATTTATTCCAGTGATTAAACATGTCTTTGGTGTACAATGAGGTTCTAAGATCAAACCCAAATTGTCATAGCCTTTTCTATTCTAAGTTGAACGCCCCCAGGTGCTCATTTACTTGCTATAAGTCTCTTGCCAGCTAGAATCTATGTCTGGGTTTACTCTACCTGATGTTTGAGGCTCTATTAGGAATCAGAGTTTCCAATCACCCAAACATTATGTAATAACGTTTAAATATGGAACTGGTGAGCATAAGCCTAGTGATTAGGCATGTCCTTGTTGTAAGATAAGGTCCTGCAATCAAACCCGGATAGCCATAGCCTACCACATTTCAAGTTGAACACTCCCAAGTACTCATTTACTTGGTGTAAGTCCCTTACTGACTAGGAAATAGTCGAGTCTCAATCAGTTTTGGTTGAGACTCCAACGGTAATCAAAGTTTCCAATCACACAAACTTTTTAAATGAAAAAAGGGAAAAAAACAATGAACGGTAGATTTGGCTCACTAAAAACCTTACATGTATACCCCACGTCTTATGTGGATTTTGACCCATCTGAAATTGTTTACTGGAACAGAATCAATGGCAGCTTGAACTGTGCTGAATTTTCCCCTACCATAGTGATCAACAATAATGGTATATGCTACTCTCTGCCCACCACAATCTTCTGTTCTGCAAGCCAAGAAGCCCCAGCTAGTAAACAGAATGAGAAGAAAGAAGAAGATAATTGGTTTAGCAAAAAGCTCCATATCAGAGTTTTTAACTGTTGAGTATTACTGGTTAATTGGAAATAATAAAGATTAGCAAAAGAAACGATTAATATGCTTAAATAAAGGGTTAGAAATGAAATGAAACGAGGCCCTTCGTTTTATAGCCTCTGATCAGTTAAATGCTTTTAAAGATCTTTGCATCTGTTTAGAGACTGCGCCAATTGGGTGTTGAAATGCTTAGGCTTTGGTCATTAAGTCTATTAAACAGGTTTTCTTTGCAAGTCAGAAACATTAATCGTAATTTTATGAGACATAGAGAAAAAATGAGGGAGATGATTGCTGGATATTAAAGAACTTTGAATAATCAAGTATCAACACGATTATGGCAATAATAATAATAATAATAATGTATTTTTACTTTTATTTTTTTACCTTATTTCCCTCCGCTAAATACTGAAACTAGAGTGAATGATATCATGGATTTTATTCTCGTAGTACACTTCCTCTTTTATCAAGAGTAAACGTACAGTGTAATTGGAAGAAAATTAA
Organism: Bauhinia variegata; assembly: GCA_022379115.2. Classification (NCBI taxonomy): domain Eukaryota; kingdom Viridiplantae; phylum Streptophyta; class Magnoliopsida; order Fabales; family Fabaceae; genus Bauhinia; species Bauhinia variegata. The sequence continues at coordinate 2,786,776 of CM039432.1, forward strand.
ATCTGACAACTTTTGATAGAATTTGTTAATTATTTTATAGCTATAGCCTAATTAAGAAAAAATGATTTTTTGTCGAATGATTTACCTTTGATTGATAACAATGACGTTGATTACATTAATTGTCTTAATTCGTTTGCCTTTTTTCTTTTAATTTTTGGCACATTCTTTTTTTTTTCTCCTTTTTTGTTTGAAATGTTTTGGACATTCTTGAGTGAACTATATTAGTAAGAGGCTAACCAACGTGTTAACGAGGCTAAGAGTGCATTTGACACAATATACTAGACCTGATAGGATAAAACATGATAATATATGATAAAGTCTAATAATATAAATATATGATAGGATAAAATTTAATAGGATAAAGCTTAATAAAAATTTAATATTATACAATATTTATTATGACACTACTTAATCTTTTTGACAAAAAAAAAAAAATTGTATCATAAAGTTTTATCTTCTATTGTTTCTTTATCTTGAATTTTAATATTATTTTCTTTCTTTCACATCACTGATTATAACTTTTTAATATTTATTTTTTAATTGATCAAAAGAATGGAACATTAGGCGATAATGTTTTTATCCAAGAATTTCTAATGACATCAATTAATGATCTTTGGTTTAATTTTTGTTTATTATATTTTATCTATAAAAGTTACAAAGAATTAAAAAATTATTTTTTAATAATATAATCAGACCTAATCAAAATAAGAGATGTCATACTACTAATATAATGATAAATCATATTAAATGGAATTAACTAGAATAAACCGTATAAAATTATCCACTACAATATACACAGCAAACACCATTTAAATGTTAATCGTATTGAAAATAATATATAATCGTGTCAAACACGTCAAACGCATCCTTAACCAATATTTTGCAAATTCTTGTAAGAGTTCTACTCATCTTTTTTTTTTTTTTTTGGGTCACAAAATGGTGCTTAAGAGGCACCTCTTATATATTATCCATTTCTCTCACTACTAAACTACATCTAGTGGGTTAGTATTTTTTATCATTATAATCTTAAATGTTTAAACATAATAAAAATATCATATAGAAATAATGGAAATTCAAATCATACATACATAAGTATAAAAAAATTGTAGATTTACTTGCTGATTAATTGTGTCTTAATTGGACTCTTCAATGCATAGTCATGTAGCTGCTTGATTCTTTTTTACTCTTTTTTTTTTTTTTCCAAATTTTCTAGGTATTTCTCTTGCGTTGTCACTGCATTATTCCATGGAAATGTAAAAGAATAGAAATAAAGTCATAGACATAAATTAGTAATTTATATATGTAACTACACTACGTACGGATACCAATCTAAGGATAAAAGTGAAGTTATAGGTACACAAATATATACTTATTTTTACATTTAATTTTCATTACTTTTATTTTTTATTATTTTTATTTTTCTATTTACATTTTTAATCTTACCAAAAAAAACTACAAAATAAGAGGTACACAAATAAATATTTACTTAGAGATGTATAAAATGCACATCTATCTATTTATTGACACTCACTTTTACATCTTTATTTTTGTTAAAGGTTTTTTTCTGACACGTTATTTATCTTTTTCTAGTACACCCTAAAAAATTAATATACCCAAATTATCCTTCCTCCAAATAAAATTTCACACACCCTAATACCTTGTCTCTCTCGTAATAACTCTCATCAAACAACGAAGGAGGGTGTACACTTTTTTTCTTTTTTGCGCTCGCAATATAAAAATTCCTAATTTCTAGTTGTTGAGACTTATAATTTGTAGTATACATGTTGAGTTATACTAACTGTAACTACGGATTTCCCATAGTCCAAAGGTTAAAATAGGTTTATTATTCTTTATTCAGTTACCATTGATGAAACATTCTTATAAAAGACAAATATTATTATTTGTTAAAGATTGGTCTTCAAAATATATAAATTATTTAGTTATAATTATAGAATTTTAAAATTCATAATAAAATTAGTTTATCTTATATAATTTATTTAATCTCAAAATTTGGTAATACAAAATTAGGGGAAAAAAACATGCAAACAGCTTAAATTTTTATTCACTCTTGCACACCCAGGGCCAAAAATAATGGAAAAGACTTGACCCAAATTGAAACATCACAAATCAAGTGCTCATTTCCAACAAAAACAATGAAATTTTGAACGTTGTCAACACATCCCAACAATTACCAATATTGTAGAGAGATAGAAAAATAAATAAATAATTTTTAGGCGATAGGAGTATGGTGGTTTTGGCCTCCCTTTGCTTTTCCACCGGCGGTTTATTAGAAGGGTGTATGAATTGTTTAATGAAGAGGGATATAGTTTGAGTATTATGGAAATTTGGGGTGTCAGAAAAAAATAAAAAATAAAACCCCTCATTTTTCTTATTGCATCTTTCTCACTTTTAATTTCTCTTATTTTTTTTATTGTTTTATTTTTACAAATAAACTAACAAAAGGCGTATACATAAGTGTGCAAAAAAAAGTGCATAAAGACTTTTTTTTTTGGTCTACTTATAAGCTTATTTGTAGTATTTTGCAAAGGATAATTTGTCAAAAGGAAATCAATTAGGGCACTTTCAAAGGATTTATCAAAATGTCGCTAATGCAAAACTGTTTATCAATTTACCACACTTTTTGGAAAGCTTAGAGAACACTATTAAAAGGCGCTTTAAAAGGCCTTTTTCTTCCTAAAAAGGGCGCCAAGTTGAATGGAGCCCTGGGCATGGAGGGCACCAATTTGACTGGTGCCCCTTTATAGTAACTTTTCAAAAAAAAAAAATAGTTAGTGAAAAAAGAAATAATGTTAGATATATTATTAATAATATGAAATTTATAAATAGAATTTACTTGACCTAGAGTATAAATCTTACTATGGAGCTTTGCTATTATAGAACCCTATTATTGCTTATATAAAGATGAAAAAGTCAGTCTCATATGCAATTAGCAACTTGACCTTTCCAAATGTAATTATCAATTTAACCCTTCAAGGGTTTTGCAACTTGATCCATCCAAATGTAATTAGCAACTTGACTCTGTAAAAGAGAAATATATATATATATATATATATATATATATATATGATACTATTATCAGTCCTTGTTTGAATTTAACTTACACTTAAATACAAAACTATGTTTTCTTATTCTTATGGAGTTAGAGACCATGAGTTTCATTTATGAGTTCTTTGCACTTTATATTTTATTCTTTTTGTCTAGGACAGTTAAAACTAAAGTATGGGGGTGGAATTGAAGTTGCAAGGGTTAGTTTGTGCATTAGTTTTTCAAGCCAAGTGTAGATATTTAGAAAAATGTTGAAAAAACAGAAAGAAGTCTGAAAAATGACAAAATGTATTGAATAAGTATTGTTTTGTGGCCTTTGTAATTGAAGAAAGAGAATGTTAGTGTTAGTTGTACATTTTCATGATTGAACTCATATTTTCATGCTTTCTTGGATGCTTAATTTTTGTCATTTATATCTTGTCATTCCTTTGGCCCCATTACAATCTTAAATAATGTCCTTTTGATTTATGCATGCATATGTTTTGGAGTAGTGGAGATTAAAATTTTGTAAGCCTATAGTATTGCTTACATCTTGAATTGAGTAAGTGTAAACAATTCGTTTATTTTAAACACTTGAGAGTTTAGGTAAATTGTATCTTGTGAGGCCTATCATTTTTTATATATGCTTTCACTTGAAGTTGTTTCTTGTTAATTTGAAATGTAAAGAAATATTATCATGATTGCTTGTTTTTTTATACTCTTGATTGTCTTCTTGTAGCATATTATCTCATTCTTGGAAAGTCAATAGAAAATAGGTTAGAAAGTAGATTTCATGTGCTTCCTGTGTTTTTTTTTTTTTTTTTTTTTTCTTTTATAAAGTTGCACATTGCCTCTTGTTCTTTAGTGTGAAATTTTAGCTTCCCCGGAATGTGTAAGGCCTAAGTGTGAAGATTGGATAAACACTAAGAAAATGTACAAAAACAACTTCATGGGTTCAATCTATTCTTGAGTAGAAATCTTCATTAATATTAGTGGCAGGAGACAGTTAGGGGGTAGAGGTAACAATCATAGCTGAATTCCCATTCTTATTGTGCTTGACTTCTAAGGAGTGCTAATTGAGTCAAGTGATATTATTAAGTCACAACTATTTCTGACATCAAATAACTCATGTAATGCTGCTTGGCAACTGTAGACATTCACCATTATTGTGAAATGTGCAGCCTTAGTGTTTGCAGGTCACTTTTAAGATTTGGTTGAATTTAAGTCTAATCGAGTTCCAAAAATTTTACAAACAAAAATAAGTCGGGTTAGATTTTGAGTTTTTGATGCTCAAGTTATTATTTAATTTAAATAAGATAAAATTTTAGAAATATTTTTTAAAATTAATTATCTCATTTAATAATAGTATGACTTTTTATTCGGATTTAAGAAGCGGATTTTTTCATAATTTTATTTTAAATGAATTGGGCTAAACATAAAAGTTGGCCCATAAATTCTAGTGTATATCACATAATTTTGTCACTTACATGATGTTATAATTTTGTTCCTATTTATTCTGAGAAACCTGATTTATATATCATTGGCTTGTTATTAGTAAGTGTGATTAGCTATGTTGTATCCCATGTGCTCACTATATTCTATTGTTGACATTGTACTATGCTCTCTCATAGAACTAAGGTAGAGTATTGGCAACCGGTCAATTTGAGATTTTTTTTAATGGTATTTTGTCTTCAAATTAACTATTAGTTTGAAGAAGTTAAGGATAATTTTCATGGCATTTTGTCTTTTCACATTTTTCTTGATTAAAATATAACTTATAACATTAGACTATTAAAATATAACTTATAACATTATCTCTTTTTTAAATTTCCTCACATTATTTAAATTTTTCTGTGTTAAGCATGGGTCGCTGCTTCTAATTTTTAACGAAAGAAAGTAGTTTTTAATGAATGACACTTGAGTTAATTTATACACTTTGATGACAGAGTTATAATTATAGAAATAAGGGTTTTAAACTCTTTTTAAGGCCATTTTTAGCCTCCCATGAGAGAGCCGCTCTTCTCCTTTTCCTTCCCTCTTAGACGCTTTTCTTTCCATTTCTTGGTATTCTTTTTTAAGGTCATGAAGGAATAGTGCTATTGTAACCAATTTAGAATGACATAAAGACTTTTGATTTGGTTCTTAAAACTAATTTTTTGTATTTATTTTGGTTTTTATGAAAGTTGTGCATTTCTATTGTATGGTTCTCTTGCTTGGATTATGTATAAAGATTTTTGTATATAATTCTTGTTAGAATTTGTGATTTTTATAGGTTTGATTACCTTAAGATTAATTGCCACGGGATATAACTTCATTTGGTTGACTAGTAATTTGGTTTGTAAGCTAATGAGTACTTAATCTTGATGCACAATTGTGGTTAAGATTAGGTTTAGTGTCATTAGTCATATTCTATATGATTATGCAATAAAAATTGTCAAGCTAGATGCAAGAATTCTGCCTTAGTGATGGGAGAGATTTCGGGCTAATATAATTAATTGGTATAACTAGATTAGATATATATCAATAGGTTAAGGGTAGAATTTTTGGGAGTTTAGATTGTCACCTAGGTTGATTGCATTATTGTCCATTTATTCATTTGTTATGTTTCATATACTTTTGTGTTTTTGTATATATTTTATTTTAATTATATTTTTATTTTATCTAATCAAAAATCCCTCGTGTTAAGTTTATAAATAATTAAAATATACTCATTTAACTCATTGAGATTTGACTTGAGTTGAATTCAATTGTAATATTGAAATTTAATTTGAGAGTAAACTAGAGTTGTGACACTCTAGGGAGTGTGTCACTTTTGCAAAATACATATAGCAAACATGAAAGGCTCACAAATCTAAATAATCTCATAAACCTAAAATTTAAAAAAATTTAAAAAATGATCAAAACAATGAAGTTTGGCCAAAATAAGTGCATCTGACAATCTAATAAATTGTGGTGTCTTTTTTGATCTATGAACAAAAAAGCTAGTACCTTATTAAGTTTTAGCTCAATTTGAGATAATTTGATTGTACTAATTTTTAGTACAATCTTTTTTGAAAACCCAACAAAACACTGAAATTTGACATTAAACCCTAAAACTATACAAATGAGAGTTGCAATGACCCAAATAAAAAGAGAAATAACAGGAGAAATGAAGTGAGAATAAAAAATTATACAAAAGCAAATGAAGTGGGAATGAAAGAATATACCAAAGCCAGCCACAAATTTTTTTATTAAAAAAATTCATTTGGGGGCACCGCCTTGACTCGCCTCCATGAAGTTACATTATTTGAGGCCAACTAATTGACATCCCTTTAAAGAACTTCTTTTTGAGGACGCCGAGGTTGTTCAACTAACTTAAAAAAAATGTGGTAGGATACAAAATAACTCTAAAATAACAGCATTTTGGTAAATTATTTATTTATTTTCTTAGGTAATTTTACCAATTACTAACATGATAATTATCCTTTTCAATTACTTATATTACTGATAATTATCCTTTTCTATTACTTATATTACAACTCTTTCGTCCACTTATGCAAACACTTTTTATGAATTATAAAAATACCTCTCATTTTAATATTACTCTTTTCTCTTAAGTCTTTGATCTTTATATATCTAGTCACTTTTAATTAGCATAATTATATATTATTTTCATTTTTTATTTTAACTATTTATATTTATGAAACATGAATATATTATTTAAATTTTTAATCTCATAATTAATTTAATTTAATTTAAATTAATATAATTAAGCAGTCTTAAATTTTTATTATTAATATTAATGTTGATTGGTACTTCAAAATTATTTAGGTCCTTGAAATTATCAATTAAGAAATACTTCTTGCATCCCAAATACTGTTTTAAGGTGTATATATATAAGAATTAATAAATTATTGATTAATATAATACATTAACTATATTACTTTTGTTAATTTTTTTTCATTTAATATAGTAAATTAAGAGAACATAATTGAATTATATTGAATTAAATAAATGAACATATAAAAAATAATTTTGATATAATCTCAAATTCTAAAAGTACAATAGTTGGTGATAAAAAATCTGCTTAAGTTTTGGAAGGAAAGGAGTAACTGAGAACTGAGAACTATATTAATTAATTTTTTAAACTTTTAAGACAATTAGATACTAAAATATTTTTTTTCATCATAACAAAAATAATTATTTTAATCTAAGAGACAAAAATAATATTGTTCTGCATTTAAAATTCATAAAAATAGAAAAAAAATATTTTTAATTTTATAAAAATACGATCCATCGCACTGCATCCGCCTCCGGCACCGCCAATCCGCCACTACATCGTCCTCTTTCCAGAACTTTCCTGCCCTGTGACTGCGAAATACCCACAGACTTTCACAGCGCTGTTATAATTCTGAAGCTTTCATCTCAATACCGTATAAGCTCTCTCTTGTATTTTCCCACACATAAGGATGTTCAAGAAGGCAGTAGAGGCAAAGTTGCAACAGAGGTTGTCAGGTGCTGATAGGAAGAAGCTCAAACGAACCGTCAAAGAAAAATTTCCCAGAGCTTCTGATTCTGACATAGACGCCTTGCTTCCTCCCAAGGTACCTTCATTGTATACGATGCTCTTACTTTTTCCCTTTATTGTTTTTTAATATTGCAAATCCACAATAAACCCACTTCGTGATTGAAATTGCTGATATTGATGAAGGTCGAGAGCATTTGGAATCAGTTTCATTTTGTTGTATTCTTAAATGTAGTGTCAATAAATGCAATTCCTGATTTTGGGTATCTGATAGTATTGATGACGGTGGAACTCGTCTGGAATTTATTTGCATTTTGTTGTGTTTCTTAAATAAAGTGTGAACCATAGCAGGTCTTGAGTTTATGTGTTGATATTTGCTGTTCAGACATTTTATATCGTGCTCTTACTTTTTCCCTTTATTGGTGTTTGATACATGTGTGTATATGTCTATATGTTTTTGTAGTTTACTTTTGCCAAATTAAGTATAAACCTACTTCTTGATTGAAATTGCTGATATTGATGAAGGTGGATAATGTTTGAAATTAAGTTTCATTTTATTGTCTTCTTAAATGTAGTAGGGTGAATAAGTGCAAGTCTTGGATTTGGGTATCTTGTATTGATAAAGGTGGAACACGTCTGAATTGAAGTTTCAATTTGTTGTGTTCTTAAAATGTACTGTGAATAAATGGAAGTCCTGATTTTGGGTTTCTCAGACTATTGACGAAGGTGGAATATGTTTGAAATTAAGTTCCATTTTTATGTTTCTCAAATGTTGTGTGAATAAAAGTAAGTCCTAAGTCTGGGTATCTGATTAAGGTGAAGGTGGAATACGTTTCAAATTTAGTTTCAATTAGAATTAAGTTCTTTGGATGTCTAGTGATATAAAAGTCAGCATAATGCCAAAATTAGTTTCAATTAGAATTAGAACTTGCTTTGATGGTAACTCACTAATTTTTCTTCTCTTGGTTGTTATATCTCTATTATTTTTGTTTTTCTTGTTTTCTTATATCAATGGCCATTAGCATCTGGAAAATCATCCCTCGCTCCAGTTTTATGTGTAGAGGGTGGGGATTTCCCTTTACCAGCTTTGTTATTGGAGTTAGCTCCTACTTACCAACAGATCATAGTGCAGAGAATTTGCTTTGTTATGCATTGCGAATTGAATGATTTTTAATCTATCCCTCTTTATTTGTTAGACTTGCTATCTCTTCTTATAGTGGGTGGATGATTCTTTGTCTCAATATTGTATTTCACTTTTGCTTTAACATAATTGAAGTCTACATATTAGGAAAAGAAAAACAAGAAACAATTACTTGTAATTTTTCCATGTATTCTTTTAAATCCTCTTGGAGATTGTATAAATGTTGATTAATTAAGAATTGCAGATTGAATAAATGTTGTTACATTTATTCAATCTGCAATTCTTAATTAATCAACATTTATACAATCTCCAAGAGGATTTAAAAGAATTCAAGGAAAAAATTAAAAGTAGTTGTGTCTTGTTTTTCTTTTCCTAATATGTAGACTTCAATTATATTGTTTATGGACGATTACATTTATTTTTCTCTGTTGCCTTTGACATATCAGGCAGAGATAACAGTGGTCAAGTTACAGAACCGAGTCCATGTATACAGTGTAGAAGGAAGTTTTCCAATGTTTTTTGATATTGATGGTCGGGGAACAGAAATATTTCCAACAGGTATGTGTATCATTCTTGTGTTCCTGGCTGGAGGCTCTTACAGTCTTGCTTGAATTTCAATTGGGTGGTGAAGTTACTATTATGATGCAAGGAACTTACTGAAAGTAAAATTTTATTCCTTTGCATCTTAATTAGATTGTTCTTATGTAACAGACTATATAATGGGTTTGATCTTGTATTTTGTCTTGAAATAGTTGATCTCATGGAGAAACTCTTTTTGTGCTAAGAACGAATTGCCCGAGTGTTTTCTTGTTAATGCTGCCCAGTTATGTTTACCAAGCAACATTCAGGATAAACATTGCTATACATGTTATGGGAAATTTTTATTGGCAACATTATCATTCAAAAGGGAAAAAAAAAAAAAAATCTGATTGTGAAGTTTAAGTAGATAAATTTCTCATGGCAGTTTATAAGTTCTTGTAGACTTAAAAGGCAGGAGCATTTTGTTAGCATGAATGAGTTTGGTAGCCATGCTTTATTTAACATTTCTTTTATTTTCTTTTTCTATTGCTTTATGCAGTTTATGCTCTCTGGAAGGTTCCTGAACTCCTGCCTGCTTTCATGCTGAAGGGTGGTGAGGTTTCTCGGTATGTTATAGGGGGAGCAGACTTGATGTTTCCGGGTATAATTGTACCTGCTGAAGGTCTTCCATCATTTGTAGCAGGGGAACCATGGGCGGTGAAAGTGCCTGGAAATCCTGCTCCAATTGCGGTGAGATCCTTGTAGAATATTGTTTTTTATTCACTACCATCAGATCTATTGATCAATTTTGGTTGGTGGTGTTTGTTTAAAACTTTTCTTTATTCCTCTGAAGGTTGGGAGTACCACCATGAGCAGTACTGAGGTATTAAAAGCTGGTTTACGTGGGAAGGCATTAAGAATAACACACTACTATCGTGATTTGCTTTGGCAAGTATTGCTGGATCCTCACTATTTGATTCTTCAAAATTGATGAATTTGTTATAATTTACACGAGTGTCTCATCTGATCTTTTTTTCAGGGAATCTGTTGAGGACCGATATGTGCCTAATGCAGGTTTTCTTGAAGATGTTGTGTTTGAGGATCCTTCATTCTCATCATCTTCTCAGATTTCTGATTTAGGTGAGGGTGGTAGTGGCCTTTCAACTGATGAACAGAGTAGCACTAAAAATAATGAAGGACAGAAGTCTCTAGATACAAGTAGTTTTCAAGCAGAACCCAGCACTGCTTCGATGACATCTATTGATGATGGAAACGATCATGCAGACCAAATAACAGCAGGTGTGAGTGATTTGAAGTTACAAGATACTGGGTCTGCTGATGTACCAGATGATCAACAGGGTCTATCAACTGCAGATATAGATTCCTTGTTGGATAAATGCCTTCTACAAGCATTACATACAACAGTGACGGACAAAGACCTTCCCTTGCCTGGAAGCACTCTATGGTGGGATACACAATCCTTAAGCTCTCTCCTTCTCTTTGATTTTCATCCCTGAGTCTTGATTAACCTAGTTAAAGAGCAAATAAGATTCAGATAAACCAAATAACTTGTAGCAAACTTGAACCTTTGATCAAAAATTGAGGCTAGGTCCAGAAAGGTTTGCTTGCATATTTTGTTCACTTTAACTGCCTGGTAATTCCTGAATATAACCAAAAATGAGGCTACTCTGAGTTGCTTTTAGTTAAATAACAACTTTGGTAATGATGTTATAAGTTCTTCAAAGTTAGCTTTATCTATACTTAGTTCAAATATTTACCTCACCCCATCTTAACAATGTTAGAAACTATCCTTGAACATGGGTGAGACTGATACTTTGGATAAGAGGAGGAAATGCACAAAATAGTTACATTACTTATAGGGTTGATGGTTACAAAAGGATATTTGGATTTGTAATTCTCTAAATTATGCTCCTGCATCAAGAATAAAAGATCAGGTCCACAATATATTACGAATATGAAGTGTTGTTAAGATATATATCAAGATAGTTTAGGTAGAATATTGATATATTATTTCTTTTTGAAGATTAATATCAGCAGTATAGTAATACATAAAGAGACATTATTATTGGTTTGATGTTTTGTTTCTGCCAACCTGGAATTGGAAAGTTCTCTTATCTGAACCTTGACAACTTTTAATTGTGGTTTATCTTTCCTATGTCCTATGGCTTATCTTCTGAAGTTCTTTTATTTTTTTTTCCTCAATTATTTTAGTCATGTGTTATATGAGTTGGATCTTTTAAAAGAAAGCCCTTTACAAAATAATTTATGACATGATGACAGAGATATCGTGCAACATGTATTTCTGATACTTTTATATTGGGTAAGATACATAAGCTAGTGGAATGATGAAACATATCTGCTTACAATTTTATGTAATTTCAAGCTTTCGCTTGTGATGGTTTTCCTGAGATAGAGTCTATTTTTTTCCACAAAAAAAAAGAAAAAAATTCTGATAAATATTTTTATTGAGTTTTGCAGGTCCAACCATGTATTACCTTGTAGACCTTCAGGAACAACATTAGACATCAAAAAGTCATCATACAAAAAATTGTCAAAGTGGTTACAAGCAAAATCATCTGCTAACTTGGTGCGTCATCTATTGCTGACATTTGAGATTTTTAGACAGAATAAACTTTGCTGGTATAATGCACTTGAAGACTACTTCTTGTGTACATGAATTTTGGAAATTTTTGTACTACATGGTGCACCAATCTTCCTTTGCCTAAACATCCCTTTGTCTTTGTTGATTTCTGTGACAAAGTCATCCTGTGTTTCTAAAATACCTTTTCATAATGATTTAGTTTCTGAAATCCTATTCTATACGAGCTTTATTTCTTTTCCCCTGATTCTCTAATATTCGCCATGCTAAACTGCTATATTATTTAGTATTCAGACACTTCGTAGCCTTCCTGGGATATTAGATGTTAGGAGTGAGAAAACCCTGCACTGTCCATACTGTCCTAATCAACATGGAGGTCAGTAAGGGATCGGACAGTTGTGATATTAAGGATGGGACTAGGCTGAATTCATGTTCTGATGCCATATTCAAGATGGGTCATTGTTTTGGCTTGTCTTGACAATATGCTAAATATAATAAATATGTGCTTTATATGTCGTATAAATAAAATCAGTCATATAAGTTGAATTGATGTTGTTTGGACACAATTCTGTTCTACTATTGGAGATTGTTTTAGTTCCACTTCTTAATTAAGATGACCTTTAAATCAATAGTTTTGGAATGTTAGAAATTCTCATAAAGTACAAGTATTTAATAGCATTTGGACAACCTGGAACCATCGCGATTTGATTCTGACTGTATTTGCAATGGCCTGGGACTATGTTCATGTTAGGATGGGGATCAGGAGCAAGTCCTACCCTGATTAACGATTCAAGAGAGACTGGAATACTCTAAGTCCCTGACTGCCCCAGGCCATGTGCACTCCTATTAGATATCTAATCAGTAGAAATTTTGGTATAACATCTGGCAATGACAATTTCTCCAAAAGAAGAGATGGAATGGGGGATAGTATGCATGTTTTGTGCTTAATTATTGGGCAAGATTTCATAAGTCTGGAGTTTTGGGAAGTTGAAGTCCTCATGAAAATGTTGAGTTCTGGTATTAGGGCTTTTCCAATTTATTCAGATATTACTCCATTTATGGATTATATGGTAATGCTGATTTACTCTTTTGTGCAGATTTCTGTGAAAGAAGATAAATACAAGAAGGAGACTGTGCTATTCTCAGTTAATCGAAATCATGCTGATTATTTATCCTTTAAGCCGGAAAAGAGGCCGGTGGAGAAAACTGATCAACCCAGCACCCACACAGCTAATGAAAGCCGTTCATCGAAAATGCTTGAAGTGACTGAGATCTATAAACCAAGCATACATGTCAGTCCCATATTTTCATCTTTGGGAGCAGATGCTGCTAAACTTTTCACTGCTTCTGAAGCTGCTGATGTTGTCTTCAGATACATTGAGAAGGAAAATCTTGTGAAGCCTACAGATAAATCCATTGTGGTTCTTGATGCAACGTTATGTGATGCACTGTTCAAGGGAGCTATCAAAAAAGGAACAACATATCCTGCCGAAATTCGCAAGAAAGACTTAGGGCCAACATTCATAAGCCGGATGCAAGCTCACCATCTTGTGACGAGAGGAAGTGATTCAGTTGTTCGTAAGGGTGCAATTAAAAATATTCAGCTAGTGACAGAACGGAGACAAGGTAATAAGAAGGTTACCAAACTTTCGGGTATGGAAACCTTTCTGATAGATGCTGATGTCTTAGCATCAGAGTTGCAGAAGAAGTTTGCTTGTAGTACCTCCGTAGCGGAACTACCAGGTATTTGGGTCATTCTAAAATTGAAATTTTTTATTTTATTTGGTGCTTATTTCCTTTTAGAAATATGGGTCCTTCAACTTCAGTTGTGTGAACTTTTCTTTGGAGAAATGTTGAGGGGTGATATATTATGCATCTCAGATACTGCATTTCTTTATTTAATTTTGATCACCAGTTTTCATATCTGATTTTGTTATACATTGTTCTAGAAAACCATGTACTAATTCATCTTATTTGGTTTTTTATTTTATTATTTTACTTTTGGGGGATTTGGTTGCTTTGCTGAATCCATAATAGGATTAGTTTTTCATTTCAGAAGTTGGAAAATGCTATAGAATCTCATTTTAAGCTATATGCTCAATACGTTTTGACTTATGTTTTGTTGGTCTTGCTATCTAACAAGTCACCTCACCTTTTTATTATATAAAAAACTATACTTGTGTCTTCTCTTAATAGCTTAAGCTTTTTGGTTGATTTAGTTCTTATAATAACATCAGAGCTTCTTTGACTTAACAGTTTGGAGATCAAATCTTTCCATCCTTTTGCCGCCACTTAAAGAATTATTTTCATGGATATGATGACACGATGCAAAGCCTCTAAATTTAGTCATTCCCTCTCAAGAAATCTATCTAACCTTATTTACTGATTCCTTATGAATAACTAAGATATACAGAATAAAGTAATATCCTTCTCAAGCCCATTCTAAAATATGTATGACTGACTGGAGTGTATTGAAGCTAGAATAATTGCAGTCGCGTTTTATCTTTCTACTTGTAAGTAATATAAATACACTTCACTGCTTTGGCAACATGTAGTTATAAGAGAAATTAAGCTGGTGTTTGTGGGAATCTTTTTCCAGAAACCTTATTATTAACTGCTGGTATTATTGTAGCCTCATATGAGTCCATTGAGAAGTGCAGTTGAATCTGTGTCTTGTAGACATACTTTGACCTGTATTCTCTTTTTGTAATAGAGATTCTGTATTTTTGGATACACTTGTAATGCTATTTAGACTCAGTTGAGTATGATTGGGACCTCTCAAACCATCGTGTGGGTGTAAAATGGCATATATAGTATTCACTTTGCTTCATTCCGATCTTCTCTTTTTGTGATAATTTCCGACGCCATTTTGCAGGTAAAAAAGGGCACGAAGTTCTGGTTCAAGGGGGTGTGATTGATGACCTGGCAAAGCATTTGATTGAACAATATGGAGTCCCAAAAAGATTTATTGAAGTTCTTGATAAAACAAAAAAATAAGCTATACACAATTGGTCTGGTTTTGACAATCTAGTGTGAGTTTCCCTTGTGTTGTAGGAGACATGTGGCGTTTGGGATTTTATCCTGAGAATTTTTAGTTGAGGAGAATGTAGATTGAACATATTGGAAATGAGAATGAGCAAAAGCTTCATGCTCATTTTCGTGTCTTCCAAGCATACCTGCTTTCTATGAGGAGTGGAGATCATTCTGCTCAACTTGCTTTTATCTTTTTAGTTTTGTGACCCAAGGTAGTGGAATGTTTTTGTTATAAAATTTCTTTTGAACATGAATGAGTAAATTCAAGTCAAGTGGGTTAGATCTGTGATTTTGTCTAATGTCTGTTGCCTGAGTAATTCATCATTTGAATTCTTTTCTAGTCTTTCAATAAATGCATAAATGCTGGCTTGTTTGCGATTATCAAATGTTTGATGGAAAATGAGGATCTGATAAAGGTATCCTTTAGTAAATGCTAGGGATGGGATTTGGAAACGTTTTGAAGATAAGATGATATCTAGTGATAATCATAAAAATAAATTATTATCATTTAGTGAATAACATATTTTATAGAATATAATTTGTTATAAAATTTAGAGGTGAAAATATATTAGTGATGTGAATTTGTCAACACTAAAAACAAAAAAGCTAAAGCAAAGAAATAAATAAATAACAAAATATAATTGTAGATGTTATTTTATTAATTCAAGGAAGTATTTTTTTTTTTTTTGGGTTTTATTTATAAATATTTCAATGACACTAATCTCTTTAGAGAATATAGAGCAATTCAGTTTTTTTTTTTTTTTTAAATGTTTTTCTATGAGTTTAAACTCAATGAAATATGTATATTTTTCTATTAGTCTCCCGCAATGTGAATAATATAAAATAATCCATGTACATCAGAATTTTTAGCTACACATGTCTATTTTTCTTACTTTATTATGTGATATAAAGCTAAATACGTTATACTCTTTTGTAATGTAATAAATATTTACCTCAACTCTTCAAATTTCATGTACAGAGTTGAGTCAGAACCTTCCGAGAGTCTCATGAATGGTGATCATCCCAGCAGTTTCTTCCTTATGAAGGCTCTCATGTATGTGGATCAACCCTTTACTCTTATTGAGCAATTTGAATAGGAGATGATGGTCTTTAAAATGATTGACCTAGTAGCACAGACAAACTTTCTTGAAATGGAAATTAGATAAGATTGGCAAGGAGTTTTCATATGTCAAAAGTGGTATGTTACAGAAATTTTAAGACAACTAAAATTTTAACGTATGTTATATATGGGTAGATATTCTATTGGTGTGTTATTTGTGAGTTCGTGTGTGTCGCATTTTAGCAAGTGAGCTTCTGTTAACTAATCGACATGTCAAAAAAGGACATATGTCAAGACAAAAGGTTGTGGCCAAGGACCCATTTTAAAAAAGTCTTACTCACCTTTTTCCAAGTATGTAAGGATATATGGATGGACAAGTATATATGCATTCCAAATGGAGGAACACAAGCCAATTAGTAATTTAATGAATTGAAAGCAGAAACTCTGCGAGCAGTATTTATGGCAAAGGAAGATACTACACTTGCTACATTACATTATAACTCCATATCTGCAACATACAATGCTAAGAACCACAGCACATTGAGATTAATTATCATTTCATTGAAGAGAAAGTGGCAGCAGCTCTAATTCAAATCCAGCACCCAAGGACAAAAAGGACCAGCTTGTAGATCCATTCACCACAACTCCCCATCCTTCCTGATTTCAAGAGTTATATCAGCTGAGCATCATAAAAATAGAGTATAATGTCAAATTGAACATTGCAGATCTACATATACGGACTGCATCACAATGTCAAGTATCCAATTCATTTCGTTCTATTAGAATACACTTGAATCATTTCTTCTTGTATCATTGCTGTCTCTGATTTCATCTTTCATGCCAGAATTGTAAAATTGGTCCTTTTAAGTCTGAAACTCCTTTAAGTTGAGAGTAGTCCACTGCTTTCATTGAAGTTGTGAGCCTTGCTCTCCACCTTGTTCTTTCAAATGCTGAGATGATCTTTTTTTTTCTAAGTGGTGGATTACTTGCTCTCTGCTACAATAATTTATGCATTCCATTAAATCTTACAAATCTAAAATATTTTCAACCAAACTTTCAAATGATTATATTGTTTAACAATCATCAAGACATCACCTTGTGGCTAACAAGCTAATGATGCAGATCATAGGGATCAAAATCTGCATTTTAGTGCATTTGAGGATTGAATCATGCAACCTGTGGAAACAAAATGAGTAGAGATAACTTGAAATTAAGAATAGAAAAATCAAATAATTTATCCTCTTGTTACTTAAAAATTTATTAAATACTCAAGTTACCAGAATAATAGTGCTCTTTAAATAGCCAGAGGATTTCTTATTTTTCATCCCCTTTCTTTTTCTATCTCTCAAGCATAAAGAAATCCCATCCCTTAATTTTCCATTTCAATTGGGTTTGCGGTATCTTAATTTTTCTTTCTTAAATAAATGAGAGAAAAAAATTATCTTAAGAAATATGTTGCAAGCAACAAAAGCATTTGGTCAAACTCAAATATCATACTTATAGCACAAAATTTAAACTGATAGAAATTGAAATGATTTGCATTCCTCTTACAATGTTTATCTAGATGTTGGTTTGGCATACTTATTCTTTTTACAAGTCCCTTTGACTATCCAAAAACTTAGTTCATTATACATACCAAAAAACAAATATGTTGAGGTTGAGGCTAAAAGACAAATATGCCCTATTTTAATTAAGAACTTTAAAAAATTTATTGCGACCAATCAAAGCTATCATCATAACTCAAAAATCCTAATTGTAGTACAAAATATAAATTTAAGCAATTATAAAATGAATGACTTACATTAGTTTTTCAATGCTCATCGGTGCATAAGTTTGTCTAGCATGAAGAAACTATAAAGATAACCAATAATATTCATCAACCCGCTAGCATCAACAATTGAAAAGTGAGGAAGGGTATAACTGCCAATATGAACATCATCAAGACATCATGTGCACAGAACTGGATTTTTTAGCAGAGAATTTGGCAGTTTCTCTACCAACCTTGTCACTGATTCCTCAAGGCATCCAGAATATATTTATTAACAAATATGATTTTAACAAGCAATGAGAATAACAGTGACTCTAGCAATTTTATCTACTTCACGATTTCTGTCACAATAGTAACCATTTTGATTTTGATTATTTGCTAATATGTCCGAAGTAGTTGAGAATAGCAACAGAGGAGAAATTCCAAGGGTCTGTACCTCTGCATTCTCCTTTCATGTGGCTTTCTTGGTTCATGAAGGAGTTTCAACGAATGATTTGGATTTGGATCTGCAAACTTACATTAATAGAAACAAAAATCATGTCATTATAATATAATCAACAATTTAGTAAACAAAATAAGGTGATGGTGAAAGGCCGGTTTGGTATCTCTATCATATGATGAATATTCTGGTAATGGAAATAGTCTCAAAAGAAAAATGAATCCTTGGGAAGATTTTGCTTACCTCTATCATATTATGATATTATAATTTATTTGAATGACAGGAACGTGAGCAATCTTGGACCAATGCTTCCCTCTATGACTCTGATACCTTGCTTCTAATAGCGGACAACCACATATAATCAATAGCTTGAGAGAGGGAGACAGCCTGTCTTCTGGCAGTGACTTAAGGCTTTTGCATTTAACGATGTCAATCTCTTCAAGAGAACTGAGATGCTGAATCCCTGTTCCATCCAAGAATTTTAACAGAGGACAATCACTGATTTTCAGTTTCTTAAGAGAAGGAGACAAGCTATCTACGGGCAGCGACTCAAGACTTTTGCAGTCTACTATGTAAAGCTTCTTAAGAGAACTGAGATGTCGAATCCCTCTTCCGTCCAAGAGTTTGAGATCATTTAGTGAATCAATGTGGAGAGACACTAGAGAATTGGGCAGTAGTGGCACTTTGAGTAGGGCGTTAACAAGTTCATCACCTGTAATTTCGCACCTTGAAAGACAATTGAGTTGTTGGAAACGCCACTCATCAATGCACAAAGGTGAGGTTTTAATTTTAAATACTAATGATTGTAATTTGGGAGGCAAGTCTCCTTGAGGACAAGACACAAGACTGCGATGATTCACGAGACATAAATCTTGAAGGGTAGTGAGGGTTCCTATCTGTTCAGGCAGTGATGCAAGTCTTTTACAATACTCGATTGAAAGAAAAGATAAATTGGGAGAGTGTAATCCACCCTGGAGAAAGGATTCCAGATTAGGACAGTACCTTAGATGCAAAGTTTCAAGACAAGATAGACTTTGGTCAGAAACATCACCTAAGATGGAGATTGATTTCAGATTGGGACAACGCCATATATCAAGAAATTTTAGTGCTGGGAAACAGTCTAATGAAAATGAAGTGAGTGAGTGACAGCTGTTCCATATACGCAATTCTTGGAGAGATTTGTAATTGTACCATGTCTCCTCTGTCTGGAATTCCAAGTTCCTACACTTATTTATCGTAAGTGTTTGTAACGTGGGCAGACCCTCGGTTGGGAAAGATGTAAGAGATGAAATATCTTCGAGATACAAGAAACGGATATGGTTGCTGGTGACAACCATTTTAGGAATAGATGTCAGGCTATCCCATCCTATAACATCGAAGGACTTTAGCAAGTTCTGTGAATCATTCTCAAGTATTGATAAAAAATGTGGGCCCACATTACCAATACTTAAGATTAAAAGTCTAGTGATTTGCTAAGATTAATTGTAATTTGTTTAGCAGTAGAATTAGATACATTGATGCAATTTCTTTGGATGTCTAGTGATTAAAAGTCAGCATAATGCCGAAATTAGTTTCAATTAGAATTAGAACTTGCTCTGATGGTAACCCAATAATTTTTCTTCTCTTGGTTGTTATATCTCTGTATTATTTTGGTTTTTCTAGTTTCTTATATCAATGGCCATTAGCATCTGGAAAATGATCCTTCCCTCCAGTTCTTATGTGTAGAGGATGGGGATTTCTCTTTGCCGGCTTTGTTATTGGAGTTAGCTACTGCATACCAATAGATCATAGTGCAGAAAATTTGCTGTTATGCAGAATTGAATGATTTTTAACCTACCCCTTTTTTTTTTTTACACTTGCTATCTCTTCGTATAGCGGGTGGATGATTCTTTGTTTTCATGTTGTACTTCACTTTTGCTTTAACATAATTGAAGTCTACATATGAGGAAAAGAAAAACAAGAAACAACTACTTTTAATTTTTCCATGTATTCTTTTAAATCCTCTTGCGGTGAGATCCTTGTAGAATATTGTTTTTTATTCACTACCATTAGATCTATTGGTCAATTTTGGTTGCTGGTGTTTGTTTAAAACATTTCTCTATTCCTCTGAAGGTTGGGAGTACCACAATGAGCAGTATTGAGGTATTTAAAGCTGGTTTACGTGGGAAGGCATTAAGAATAACACACTACTATCGTGATTTTCTTTGGCAAGTATTGCTGGATCCTCACTATTTGATTCTTTAAAATTGATGAATTTGTTATAATTTACACGAGTGTCTCATCTGATCTTTTCTGCAGGGAATCTGTTGAGGACCGATATGTGCCTAATGCAGGTTTTCCTGAAGATGTTGTGTTTGAGGATCCTTCTTTCTCATCATCTTCTCAGTAGTGGCCTTTCAACTGATGAACAGAGTAGCACTATAAATAATGAAGGATAGGAGTCTCTGGATACAAGTAATTTTCAAGCAGATCCCAGCACTCCTTTGATGACATCTATTGATGATGGAGAAGATCCTGCAGACCAAATAACAGCAGGTGTGAGTGATTTGAAGTTACCAGATACTTGGTCTGCTGATGTTCCAGATGACCAACAGGGTCTATCAACTGCAGGCATAGATTCCTTGTTGGATAAATGCCTTCTACAAGCATTACATACAACAGTGAAGGACAAAGACCTTCCCTTGCCTGGAAGCACTCTATGGTGGGATACACAATCCTTAAGCTCTCTCCCTCTCTCTCTCTCTTTGATTTTCATACGTGGGTCTTGATTAACCTAGTTAAAGAGCAAATAAGATTCAGATAAACTGAATAACTTGTAGCAAACTTGAACCTATGATCAAAAAATGAGGTGAGGTTCGGAAAGGTTTGCTTGTATATTTTGTTCACTTTAACTGCCTGGTAATTCTTGAACATAACTAAAAATGAGGCTACTCTGAGTTGCTTTTAGTTAAATAACAACTTTGGCATTGATGTTATAAGTCCTGCAAAGTTAGTTTTATCAATAGTTAGTTCAAATATTTACCTCATCCCGTCTTAACAATCTTAGAGACACTCCTTGAACGTGGGTGAGACTGATGCTTTGGATTAGAGGAGGAAATGTACAAAATAGTTACATTTCTTATAGGATTGATGGTTGCAAAAGGATATTTGGATTTGTAATGCTCTAAAATGATGCTCCTGCATCAAGAATAATGATAGGTTCCACAATATATTTTGAATATAAAGTGTTAAGATATATATCAAGATAGTTTTGGTAGAATATTGATATATTATTTCTTTTTGAAGATTAATATCAGGAGTACAGTAATACATAAAGAGACATTATTATTGGTTTGATGTTTTGTCTCTGCCAAACTGGAATTGGAAAGTTCTCATATCTGCACCTCCACAACTTTTTATTATGGTTTCTCTTTCTTGTGTCCTATGGCTCATCTTCTGATGTTCTTTTAGTTTTATTTTTTTCTCAATTATTTTAGTCAATACCAATGTGGCTTTGTGTTATGTGCTATATGAATTAGACCTTATAAAAGAAAGCGTTTGACAAAATAATTTATGACATGATGACAGAGATATCATGCAACATGTATTTCTGATACTTTTATATTAGATGAGATGCATAAACTGATAGAATGATGAAACATATCTGCTTACAATTTTATGTAATTTCTAGCTTTTGCTTGTGATGGTTTTCTTTAGATATTTTGATTGAGTTTTGTAGGTCCAACCATGTATTACCTTGTAGACCTTTAGGAACAACATTAGACATCAAAAAATCATCATACAAAAAATTGTCAATGTGGTTACAAGCAAAATCATCTGCTAACCTGGTGCGTCATCTATTGCTTACATTTGAGAATTTTAGACAAAATAAACTTTGCTGGTATAATGCACTTGAAGACTACTTGTTGTGTACATGAATTTTGGAAATCTTTGTACTAGAAGGTGATCCAATCTTTCTTTGCCTAAACATCCCTCTGTCCTTGTTGATTTCTGTGACAAAGTCATACTGTGTATCTAAAATACCTTTTAATAATGATTTTAGTTTTTGAAATCCTATTCTATGCAAGCTTTAATTCTTTTCCCCTGATTCTCTAATATTCGCTATGCTAAATTGCTATATTATTTAGTATTCAGACACTTCGTAGCCCTACTGAGATATTAGATGTTAAGAGTAGTAAAACCCTGAACTGTCCCAGTGTGCCATACTGTCCTAATCAATATGGAGGACAGTAAGGGATCGGACAATTGTGATATTAAGGATGGGCCTTGGCTGAATTCATGTTCTGATACAATATTCAAGATGGGCATTGTTGTGGCTTGTCCTGACAATATGTTAAATATAATAAATATGTGCTTTATACATTGTATAAATAAAATCATAGTCATATAAGTTAAATTGACATTGTTTGGAGACAAGTTCAACTGTTGGAGATTCTTTTAGTTCTGCTTCTTAATTAAGGTGACCTTTAAATCAATAGTTTTGGAGTGTTAGAAATTCTCATAAAGTATAAGTATTTAATAGCATTTGGACAACCTGGGACCATCACGGTTTGATTCTGACCGGATTTGCAATGGCCTGGGATTGTGTTCATATTGGGATGGGGACCAGGACCAAGTCCTGTCCTGATTAACAATTCAAGACAGGTCCCTGACTGCCCCAGGCCATGTGCACTCCTCTTAGATATCTAACCAGTAGAAATTCTGGTATATCATCCGGCAATGATAAAATTTCTGCACAAGCAGAGATGGAAAAGGGGATAGTTATATTCTGTTCTTCAATGAACTAATTTGGAAAACAACCCCCAAAAGGAAAACACATAAATCATGTAGTCAGAATCAGTGTAGATTAAAATTTGTCCTTAAAGTTGTATGCATGTTTTGTGCTTAATTATTGGGCAAGATTTTATGAAGTCTGGAGTTTTGGAAAGTTAAAGTCCAGCTGAAGTCCTTATGTCAATGTTGAGTTCTGGTATTAGGGCTTTTCCAATTTATTCAGACATTACCCCATTTATGGATTTTATGGTAACGCTGATTCACCCTTTTGTGCAGATTTCTGTGAAGGAAGATAAATACAAGATGGAGACTGTGCTATTCTCAGTTAATCGAAATCATGCTGATTATTTATCCTTTAAGCCAAACAAGAGGCCTGTAGAGAAAACTGATCAACCCAGCACCCATACAGCTAATGAAAGTCATTCATCAAAAACGCTTGGAGTGACCGAGATCTATAAACTAAGCATACATGTTAGTCCCATATCTTCATCTTTGGGAGCAGATGCTGCTAAACTTTTCACTGCTTCTGAAGCTGCTGATGTTGCCTCCAGATACATTGAGAAGGAAAATCTTGTGAAGCCTACAGATAAATCCATTGTGGTTCTTGATGCAACGTTATGTGATGCACTGTTCAAGGGGGCCATCAAAAAAGGAACAACATATCCTACCGAAATTCACAAGAAAGACTTAGGGCCA
Source organism: Bauhinia variegata (assembly GCA_022379115.2). Taxonomy (NCBI): domain Eukaryota; kingdom Viridiplantae; phylum Streptophyta; class Magnoliopsida; order Fabales; family Fabaceae; genus Bauhinia; species Bauhinia variegata. The sequence continues at coordinate 2,810,374 of CM039432.1, forward strand.
ACATTCATAAGCCGGATGCAAGCTCATCATCTTGTGACAAGAGGAAGTGATTCAGTTGTTCGTAAGGGTGCAATTAAAAATATTCAGCTAGTGACAGAACGGAGACAAGGTAATAAGAAGGTTACCAAACTTTCGGGTATGGAAACCTTTCTGATAGATGCTGATGTCTTAGCATCAGAGTTGCAGAAGAAGTTTGCTTGTAGTACCTCCGTAGCGGAACTACCAGGTATTTGGGGCATTCTAAAATTGAAATTTTTTATTTTATTTGGTGTTTATTTTCTTTCAGAAATATAGGTCCTTCAACTTCAGTTGTGTGAAATTTTCTTCGGAAAAATGTTCAAGGGATGATACGTTATGAATCTCAGATACTGTATTTCTTTATTTAATTTGATCACTAGTTTTCATATCTGTTTTTGTTATACATCTTTCTAGAAAGCCATGCACAAATTTATCTTGTTTGTTTCTAGAAAGCCATTAGAGTCAGATTTGAATATGGTTAGGACCTCTCAAATTATCATGTGCTTCTAAAATGGAATGTATATTATTCACTTTGCTTCATTCCGATCTTTGCTTTTTGTGATCATTTTCGACGCCTATCTGCAGGTAAAAAAGGACACAAAGTTCTGGTTAAGGGGGTGTGATTCATGACCTGGCAAAGCATGTGATTGAACAATATGGAGTCCCAAAAAGATTTATTGAAGTTCTTCATAAAACAAAGAAATAAGCTATACACAATTGGTCTGGTTTTGATTATCTATTGAGAGTTTCCCTTGTTTTGTAGGAGATATGTGGTGTTTGGGATGTTATACTTAGAATTTTTAGCTGAGGAGAATGTAGATTGAACATATTAGAAATGAGAATGAGCAAAAGCTTCATGCTCATTTTCGAGTCTTCCAAGCATACTTGGTTTTTATGAGGGGTGGAGATCATTCCGCTCACCTTGCTTTTATCTTTTTCCTTTTGAGACCCCAGGTAGTGGAATGTTTTTATTATAAAATTTCTTTTGAACATGAATGAGTAAATTCAAGTCAAATGGGTTAGATATGTGATTTTGTCTAATGCCTGTTAGTAATTGTTCATCATCTGAATTAAGAAGTGTGTTGACTTTTTTCTAGTCTTTCAATAAATGCATAACAAATGCTGGCTTGTTTGCTGGACAAAGTAAGTAATTTATCATATTATTATCAAATGTTTGATGGAAAATGAGGATTTGATGAAGGTATCCTGTAGTAATGTTAGGGATGGGGTTTAGAAATGTTTCGAAAACAATATGATATCATAATAGTAATAATGGTAATCATAAAAATAAATTATCATTATCGTTAAATAAATGACTTAACAGATTTTATAGAATATAATTTACGTTAAAATTTAGAGGTGAAAATAGATTAGTGATGTGAATTTGACAACACCAAAAACAAAAAAACTAGATCCAAAAAATAAAATTGAAAATTCAAAAAAGCATTTTTTTTATTTATGATTATTCTGATCAGATTAATTTTATTCGAAAATAAAGAGTAATTATAATTTTTTTTTATTGGTCTCTCACTATATTTTAATAATATAAAATAATTCATGGACATTTGAGCTTGAAACTATATCTATTTTTCTTATTTTATTGTGTGACATAAAGCTACACACGTTATACACTTTTTGTAATCTAACAAACATCTACCTCAACTCATTAATGTCATGTAATAGAGTTGAGTCAGACACTTTGGAGAGCCTCACGAAAGACGATCATCCCAGTAGTTTCTCACTCATGAAGGGCCTTATGCATGTGAATCATCCCTTTACTCTTATTGTGCAATTTGAACAGGGGATGATGGTCTTTAAAATGACTGACCTAGTAGCAATGACAAACTTTCATAAAATGAAAATTAGATAAAATTGGCAAGGAGTTTTTATCTGTCAAAAATGGTATGCTATAGAAATTTTAAGAGAACTAAAATTTTAACATAAGTGTAGATATTCTATTGGTGTGTTATTTGTGAGCGGTGTATGCATTTTAGCAAATGGGCATGTGTCAACTAATGAATATGTCAAAAGAGGACGTGTCAAGACCAAAGTTGTGACCTAGGCCTCATTTTAAAAAAGTTTTACTCACCTTTTTCCAAGTATATATGGAATATATAGAGAAGTATATATGCATTAACACAAGCCAATTAATACTTTAATTAATCCAGAGCAGCAACTCTGCGAGCAGTAGTCATGGCAAAGGAAGATACTACACTTGCTACATTAAATTATAACTCCATATCTGCAACATACAATGCTAAGAACCAAAGCACATTGAGATTAATTATCATTTCATTGAAGAGAAAGTGGCAGCAGCTCTAATTCAAATCCAGCACCAAGGACAAAAAAGACCAGCTTGCAGATCCATTCACCACAACTCTCCTTTCCAGATTTCAAGAGTTGTATCAGCTGAGCATCATAAAAATAGGGTGAAAAGTATAATGTCAAATTACATTGCAGTTCTATAAATATGGACTGCATCACCATGTCAAGTATCCAATTCATTTCGTTCTATTAGAATACACTTGAATCATTTCTTCTTGTATCATTTCTCTCTCTGATTTCACCTTTTCATGCCAGAATTGTAAAATTGGTTCTTGTAAGTCTGAAACTCCTTTATGTTGAGAGTAGTCCACTGCATTCGTTGAAGTTGTCATGCCTTGCTCTCCACCTTGTTCTTTCAAACGCTGAGATGATCTTTTGTTCTAAGAAGTGGATTACTTGCTCTCTGCCACAATAATTTGTACATTCCATTAAATCATACAAATCTAAAATATTTTCAACAAAAATTTCAATGAATAAATTGTTTAACAATCATCAAGGCATCACCTTGTGGCCTACAAGCTAATGTTGCAGATCATAGGGATCAAAATCTGCATTTTAGTGCTTTTGAGGATTGGTTGAATCATGCAACCTGTGGAAACAAAATGAGTAGAGATGACATGAAATTAAGAATAGAGAAATTAGATAATTTATCCTCTTGCTACTTAAAAATTTATTAAATACTTAAGTTATCATAATAATTAATCCTCTTTAAACAGCATAAGGTGTTTTTATTCTTCATCCCCTTTCTTTTTCTCTCTCTCAAGCATAAAAAATCCCCTTTTTTTAATTTTTCACTTCAATTTAGTCCGTTATATCTTAATTGTTTTTCTTAAATAAACGAGAGAAGAAAATTACCTTAAGAAATATGTGGCAAACAACAAAAACAATTGGTCAAACTTGAAAATCCTACTTGTAGCACAAAATTTAAAAAATAGAAATTTGAATGATTTGCATTACTCTTACAATGTTTATCTAGATGTTGGTTTGGCATACTTATTCTTTTTACAAGTCCCTTTGACTATCCAAAAATTTAGCTCATTATATATATCCAGAAAAAACAAATATGTCGAGGCTAAAAGACAAATATGCCCTATTTTAATTAAGAACTTTAAAAAATTTGTTGCGACCAATCAAAGCTATCATCATGACTCAAAAATCCTAATTGTAGTACAGAATATAAATTTAAGCAATTATAAAATGAATGACTTACATTAGTTTTTCAATGCTCATTGGTGCATAAGTTGGTCTAGCATGAAGAAACTGTAAAGATAACCAATCATATTCATCAACCCGCTAGCATCAACAATTGGAAAGTGAGGAAGGGTATAACTGCCAATATCAACATCATCAAGACATCATGTGCACAGAACTAGATTTTTTAGCAGAGAATTTGGCAGTTTCTCTACCAACCTTGTCACTGGTTTCTGAAGGCATCCAGAATAAATTTATTAACAAATATGATTTTAACAAGCAATGAGAATAACAGTGACTCTAGCAATTTTATCTACTTCACGATTTCTGTCATAATAGTAACCATTTTGATTTTGATTATTTGCTAATATGTCCGAAGTAGTTGAGAATAGCAACAAAGGAGAAATTCCAAGGGTCTGTACCTCTGCATTCTCCTTTCATGTGGCTTTCTTGGTTCATGAAGGAGTTTCAATGAATGATTTAGATTTGGATCTGCAAACTTACATTAATAGAAACAAAAATCATGTTATTATAATATGATCAACAATTTAGTAAACAAAATAAGGTGATGGTGAAAGGCTGGTTTGGTATCTCTATCATATGATGAATATTCTGGTAATGGAAATAGTCTCAAAAGAAAAATGAATCCTTGGGAAGATTTTGGTTACCTCTATTATATTATGACATTATCATTTATTTTAATGACAGGAACGTGAGCAATCTTGGACCAATGCTTCCCTTTATGACTCTGATACCTTGCTTCTAATAGCGGACAATCACGTATAATCAATAGCTTGAGAGAGGGAGGCAGCATGTCTTCTGGCAGTGACTTGAGGCTTTTGCATTTAACTATGTCAATCTCTTCAAGAGAATTGAGATGCTGAGTCCCTGTTCCATCCAAGAATTTTAACAGAGGACAATCACTGATTTTCAGTTTCTTAAGAGATGGAGGCAAGCTATCAACCGGCAGCGATTCAAGACTTTTGCAGTCTTTTATGTAAAGGTGCTCAAGAGAACTGAGATGTCGTATCCCTCTTCTGTCCAAAAATTTGAGATTATTTAGAAAAGAAATGTGGAGAGACACAAGAGAAGTGGGCAGTAGTGGCACTTTGAGCAAGGCGTTAACAAGTTCATCACCACTAATTTCGCACCATGAAAGACAAGCGAGTTGTTGGAAACCCCACTCATCAATGGACGAAGGAGAGGTTTTAATTTCAAATACTAATGACTGTAAGTTGGGAGGCAAGCCTCCTTGAGGACAAGACACAAGACTGCGATGATTCCAGAGATGTAAATTTTGAAGTGCAGTGAGGGTTCCTATCTGTTCAGGCAGTGATGCAAGTTTTTCACATGACTCGATTGAAAGATGAGATAAATTGGGAGTGTGTAATCCACCCTGGGGAAAGGACTCCAGATTAGGACAGTTACTTAGACGCAATTCTTCAAGACAAGATAGACTTTGGGCAGAAACATCATCTAAGATGGAGATTGATTTCAGATATATAAAGAAATTTTAGTGCTGGGAAACAGTCTAATGAAAATGAAGTGAGTGAGTGACAGCTGTTCGATATAGTCAATTCTTGTAGAGATTTGTAATTGTACCATGTCTCCTCTGTCTGGAATTCCAAGTTCCTACAATTATCTATGTAAAGTGTTTGTAAAGTGGGCAGACCCTCGGTTGGGAAGGATGTAAGAGATGAAATATCAGAGAGATACAAGAAACGGATATGGTTGCTGGTGACAACCATTTTAGGAATAGATGTCAGGCTATCCCATCCTATAACATCGAAGGACTTTAGCAAGTTCTGTTAATCATTCTCAAGTACTGATAAAAAATGTGGGCCCCCGTCACAAATAGTTAAGCGTTCAATCGATGTAATCCAACTTACACTCGATGCTTCCAATTCATTACAGCCAGATATTTCAACATATGTCAAACTGGAAGGAAGATGCTCTGGCAAATATCCCCTTAATTTTGGACATCTCTCCAAGCATAATTCTTTAAGACATGGAAAAGGGAATTCGATGTCACCATCCGCGAATGGTAACCATTCCTCTCACTCTGACATATCGAAAACGTCAACGACACAAGGGATGGAAATGGTTGAAACGAAGAAGAGCAGCTACCGTAGAACTCTGCACCAATCGTTTTTACTGATTTCATCCTCCAAACAGAAAGCTCCTTGAGGGAAGGTAGTTCTCCTAGTGGCGGTAAAGATATGCAGTGATCACAATTGTTGATCTCCAAAATTTCAATATTAACAAATGAGAAATCCCCCAACCACCTCGGAAATCTGGTGCCACCATAATTTTCGATAATGAGTTTCCTCAGGTTAGTGCATGGCTGCAATAGTTCAAGCACCTCTGTTTCAATTTGTGAACCTTCAAGGAGAGCAGAACCACCAACAAATGTTAATTCATCAATTAGTCCTCTGTTCTTCAATTTTGCCTCTAAAGCATCCATAACATGAATCACATTTTGTAAATCCGAAATGGAGAGTTTCCCCTGTAAATTTGGGAAACATCTTAAATCCCTGAGCCTTAGTCCATCTGGCTGTTTGCTTACAACAAAGTTTGTTAGAGTTTGAAGCTTTTGCAAGTTGGTAATCTCTCTTGGCATCTTCTCTAATTGAGTATTACTCATTTCAAGATGGCGTAAATTCTCTAACTTTCTTATGCTAGTGGGCAATTCAGTGAGAAGCCAGAAATTTGTAATCTCAATGTTTGTAGATTGTAGAGCTTGCAAACTTCATCAGGCAACCTTTTGATTGGAGTATAAGAGAGATCCAAGAACCGCAAGTGCTTTAGATTGGCAATGGAATCAGGCAACTTTGTAATGTTCTTACAATTAGCCAATGATAACACTCGCAAGAACTTCTGTCTTAACAACAAATCATGTGTCACTATTTCAGTCAAATAAACATATGATTGATGTGATTGTGGTGGAAGAAGGAGGAATGTCCGTAAACACCTCAATGCACAGCAACTCCTGAATTTATTGCGAGTGATATAATTTTCTATATAATAAGACAAATGACGAATATTTTTTGAAATTTCACTATTCTCACACTTGTTATAGATTTTCTCAAATATTATTGTAGCTAAATCATTTACAAGGTCATGCATTACAAACTCACCTTCAACTTGTTGAATTAAAGATCTGGACACTAATTCATCAAAATATTCATCACCTATTTGCTCCATTGATTTGTTCTGGCATTGCTGAAGCAAACCCTCCGCCATCCATAGTAAGACCACATGTCTTCTATCTAAAGCATAGTCCTTTGGGAAAATTGAACAATATGCAAAACACCTTTTTACATTTGCGGGAAGATACAGATAACTTAATCTCAGAGCTGGTAAGACATCATTATTTGGTAAATTCCAAATATCACTGATCAAAACATTATTCCAGTGGCTTTCATCTTGCTTGGAACGCAAAATGCCACCGAGTGCTTGTGCAGCTAGTGGCAAACCATCGCACTTCTCTGCAATCTTTCTCCCAATTGCTTCCAAGTTTGGATATCTACTAGGGTCTTCATTTTCAAATGCACGCTTGGCCAGCAGCAACCAGCAATCTTCATTAGGCAGTGGTTTCAACTGGTGGACAGGGAATGTGTGTGTCATTCCTGCAACATCATTTTGACGTGTAGTGATAATGATCCTGCTTCCTTGTTTCCCCGACATGAAGGGAGCTCGAAGACCATACCACTCATTATAGTTATTATTCCAGAGATCATCCAAAACAAACAAGAACATTTTATCTCTCAACATTTGGCTCAATTTCTTCTGGAGAAAATCTAAATTTTTGCTGTCACATGTTTTTGAAGCAATAGATTCAAGAAGGGATTTGGTAATCGATATGGCATCAAAAGCTTCAGAGACGCAGGCCCATGCTTTTTGGTCAAAACGGTTTTCCACTCTGGGATCATTGTAAAGCTGCTGAGCTAGGGTGGTCTTGCCAACACCGCCCATGCCTACAATTGTTATCACTCCTATCTTACTACCATTTGGATCATCAGAAAGCAGAAAATTCATTAGTTTCTCTCTATCATCATCTCTACCTACCACATCTGGCAGACTTACAACAGAGCTAGTAGGAGTCCTATTTGAAACTATCATGGGAAGATGTTGCAAACCAAGGTCACTTTTCTGCTTTGCAAAACGTTTCAACGTTTTACACAAGGACTTCAGTTTGGAATTAGTCCTGTTACGAAATTGACGATCAAAAGAAAGGAAGTTCCACACCTGGGATCAAGTAGAGCCATGTTCAGTTTCAATCTTGCGTCTCAAAGCCTCAGTGTTGATCTCATCTAACAGATCCTCTGCATCAAGGATTGCAACTTTGAGACGATCCAGCCATTCTTTTACTGCAGAATCAGTAATCTGCTTCTGTTCTGCATCATTAAGCACAGCCTGAAGGGTCAACAGTCTTGTCTCCAACTCTTCCACCAGTGAAACATTGAGCTTTCTGTTTCTAATGAATTCGCGAAACTCTGTAGAGGACATGATGCCAAATAAGGTCTGGAAAGCAGCAGAGGGAAGAGCGCCTCCAACTAAAGCTGAAGCCATCGATCTCTAAATTTCTAGAGATGAATGAGTAGGAAGTAGCTGTGTAGTATTTTTGAATTAGAGATGGATGTGTTGTTTCTTTTATAAAGGAAGATTAAATGTTTAATATAACACACAAATAAATTAAAAGAGAAAAGAGTGCAGAAAGAAGCACGAAACCGCCTGGAACTTTGACTACAGTAAGTCATCGTCTTCTTCTTATAATCCGTCACTTTGATTTTGACATTTGCACCCTCTTCAAAAATCACAATCGTGCATTGGAATTTTGCTTCATCTGTTTGGGATTCAATGGCTCAAGAACCACCATTCATGTAACACACCACTGTGTTCAACTTTAGTGGAAATTTGTTTGAAACTTCCAACAATGTGAGACATGCTAGAATTTTCTACTTCTTTACTTTTCATTTTATATGGATTAATTGATTGTGGAGTTCAATAAGTTAGGTAGTTTAATATGTTAGAAAAGTGGATCTATTCTGTCTATATACGAAATACTAATACAACATTACATTTGTACACGTGTTTTAAAATTTCAAGAAATAATTAAATATTAAAAAAATTTTGCCTGATAAAATAAATTTTTGATTATGAATATATCAATAATTAAATGTGTTGAATTTATTTAGTCACCCCAAAAATAATAGAAGTATATATAAATAATTGTTATTATATTTCATGTTTTACATTTAATAATTTATAAGTTATTTTTTAGTTTATTTTAAATTATATTTTATTTATGAACTTCTTACCTAAAGAATTTATATATAATTTTCTCTAATTTACACAACATATATATTAATATAATTAAAACATATTATTGTAACTCAGAATAAGTTTATTATTTGGTATGATCGATATAAGCATCTTGGATTAATGATACAAAACTAAATGAAGAAAAATAAATCACACTAAAGAGCTAGAAAATTCTTCAAGCTAATAATTTTTTTGTAACCTTCACACTTTTCTGCAGGAGATGTGACCAAGCCTATCTAGACATTACCCACCACCACCTACCTAAGAGAATTAGGAGAGTTTTTCTTTCCTTATCTTGTCTCTCCTGCACACTGAGGACATTGCACGTCAAAGTTTGGGGGTGTGTAAGCCACTATTGATGGTAGCATTTTGAGTCTTTTTTTTTTTTTTTCTTTGAATTTTAAGTGTACCTTGAATTTTTTGACTCTAATTTGTTAAAAAAGAAAAAAAAATTGTGTTTTGCTGTATTTTTTTTTTTTTTTTATGCCAATGAAGCAAACTAAGTAACATGACTTTCACCAGTTGAGAGGCCCAAAATTTTATAAAAAAGTTAGATCTGCCAATACTAAGCGCATATATTAAAAAAAATTATTGCTAATATATATAACTTTTTTAAATATTTATCAATATATATTACCTTTTCAGTTATCGCATTACGACAATACAATATCTGAATAATATCGTATCACCGTATTATAGTAATACGATATCTGTAAATATCGCATTATGATAATGCGATATTATTTATATATCGTATTATCGTAATGCAATATCTAAAAAAATAATATATATTAGTAAATATTTTTAAAAAAAATATATATTGATAATAATTTTTTTTGTGATATATGTGTATAAATTTCCCGAATTTGGTGTGCTCTTTAGACCCTTGGTGCCAGCCAAACAATTCAAGCATCTCCTCTCTGTCACTCTGGCGCTAGGCGCCAACTCCTAGCATCAGGCACTAGCTTGCCTGATTGCACTTCTCTTCTTTAGCTTTCAATTGAGTGCTTGAGCCTCCGGTGTTAATTGTTGTACTTCCATAAGGGCTTGAAACTAGTAAATATCATCAAAACACCTTCAATCAGTGCTAAATCTCTTCTTCAAACAATAAAATGCTTACACACTAACAACTAAGCAAAATAGCTAGAAATCCCGAAAAAAACTACTCAGATTATCATAAAAACTCACAAATTACAAATCTAAAAGAGCTAAATTAACTCTATTTTCATCACCTTCAAACTTGAGTTTTGTTTGTCCTTAAGCAAAAACAATATCTAAGAAAGCAACTAAAATAACTCTACAAGGATAACATGCTGTGATTTAAAATCTCTCAAGAAGCAACTATAGCTATGGACAATGTATCAAGTAGGAAAACAACATGCATAATGAATTCAACTGAATCAAAATCATTCAAACTATAGTGCAACATGGTAGTTCTCCTCCTATCTCAATAAATGTATGATGAAGATCTCTAGGGCTTAGCAAGGTCAAAGAGAGTTAGAATGAAAGAAATTAAGCTCAAATAACAAATAGTACCTCTGGAAATCAATATTCTCCAAATATCTATTTAAGGTGCATAAGTGATCACACTCACGTGTTTGCACTCAAGGAAAGCATCTTGTGACCCAATTCACTCAGACAATCACCTAATTTGGTACGTGATGACACCTAGTATTCCAAAGCTTAGTATATCATGTAAGTCAAATCAAAAGGTGGCTATGGGGCTTTGAAAATTATTGGGACAAAAAATTCCATTATAGTCTTGTTTTAAACTCTCTTTTTGTCATGTTTGTCTAGTTTTATAAAGTGTTATCCTAGTTTTGTCCCAATTATGTTCTTATTTCTATCCCGACTTCTTTGCCCATCCCATCTCAATTGAATCAAAAAAAAAAAAAAACAAAACACTAAAGTGAAATCATCTCAACTCCTTTGTTTGTCCCATCTTGATTGAATTAAAGCAATAATGAGAGTGTAAAAAAGGAAGATAAGAGGTGTAAAGAGTATTATTTTATTTATAAATTCGAAGTGACTAGAAAGAGCTATTCGTAATGAGAGAAATATATATATGCTTAGTGGAACAATTTCAAGATAAAAGATGAAATTTTATTTGTCTTAAAAATTATCAAGACATAAATTTGTCTCTCAGTCTAGTTTTAAATCCCAAATTATTCCATCTCAAATCATTTAGGCCAAGATAGGACATATGTCTCATGCCCACCCATAATCTCTCGAATCTTTATTGTTCTTGAGCTCTTCTCTCTGTCCAACTAAGTTGACTGTCAACATTGTCAGCATAAATGATACCATGTGAAGAATTCAAAATGAATGGGAGAAGAAGACCCAACAAGCCCTAGCCTCCATGGAAGTTGAATGAGATATTTTTAAAAACAATTGTAGAAGAGTTTTGAAAATAGAGAAGATAATTTGAAGAATTACTCTAGAATTGCCTTGGAAATGGAAAAACCAAACTAACAACCAATGGACTTACATAGAGAACTAAATTAGGATAGATTTTTTTTTTTTTTTTTTTGGCATATTCTGTTATCATTTATAAATATCTCCTCCCATGAGATGTAAAAGCAATCCTTGGGTTGTATGTTAATTGAGGTGTCAATTTTAGAGAGTCATCTCTCTTATTCCAACAGTCTCTATACCAGATTAATATCATAGTTGGTTCCCCAATGTCCAGTGTGTGTTTTCGACTTGGAAGTAATTGGAAATTGGCTGGTTTTCGTGAAAATTCAAAGGATGGAGAGTTTTGTGATCAGCAGATGCTCCACGCGCCATTGCCAAGAAGCCACACGCCTCCACAGGTGGCGGACAACCACATGAGCACCACGTCATCACCCATGTCAGCACAGTGCATATGGATATTGTCTACTCAGACAACCACATGGCATCTTATACCTACGACATTAGGGTATCTCTAAACATGAAACTTGTGTGAGTTATATACTGCATTATTTAATAATGTCTTGTGAGTCCCATACTTACACATCACTTATCATACTCTATGCAACTTAAAAATAAAATTCTCTCTAGTGGTGTAACTCATATTAGTTGCATAAATAGGTTCCACAAGTTACTCCACATCATTAATTTATTTTAACATTTATTTTTATAATTTGACATATTTAAATTAATTTTATTTTATTTTTAATATACTACGTATGTGTAAAATTAATACTAAATTTTTTTAATAAATTTATATAGATTAAAATACTTAATGCATAATAATACATTAAAATAGATTAAATAACTACTAGCATACATAATGATATTTAATTAGGACAATATATAATTTTAGTTAATTTGATGCCCAAAAATCCCCAAATATGCTCAACAAAATCTGCTTGAAGTTGATGATGGGTTTGCCTTTGATGAACATCAGCTATGTGTCTTAGGTATTTTTGAAATTTAACAAGCAAATCAGGCAGAAGTCCATGAGATACTTCAGTTCCCACTTCATCATTATTTGAATGATCATAAGAATAATCAAAATGGCAGCCATAGGTGTGTCGTTCATCTTTAACAATCATGTTATGTAGTACAATACATGCTTATATTATATGCTTGAGTGTATCCATATGCCATGCATGCATCGGGCCACGTATAATTGCCCATCGAGATTGAAGCACTCCAAATGCTCGCTCCACATCCTTCCTTGCCTCTTCTTGATGTTGTACAAACAATTTTCTCTTATCTCCCTATGGCATCGAGATGCTTTTGACAAATGTAGCCCATTTTGGATAAATCCCATCTACTAGATAATATCCCATGTCATATTGGGTTATATTGATTGTATACTCCACCTTAGGAGCAACACCTTGCAAAACTTCGTTAAACACATTAGATTGATTTAACACATTAATATCATTATTAGAACCTGCAACTCCAAAAAATGCATGCCAAATCCACAAGTGTTGTGATGCCATTGCTTTAAGCATGATTGTTGGTTTAGCATGATCACCTCGACAAAATTGTCCTTTCCATGCTACTGGACAATTTTTTCACTCCCAATGCATACAATTAATACTGCCTAACATACCTAGAAACCATGGCGCTCCCCTATTTGAAGTAGGTATCTAATGCCATCACTGTTTAGCCTTATGAGATATGGAGCTCTAAATACTGCATTTACACTCGGAACAAATTTGTCCAAGCACTCCAATGCAGTGTATTCACCAATTCGAACATAATCATCTACACTATCAGCAAGGTATCCATATGCTAGTATACGAATAGCCGCAGTGCATTTTTGAAGTGGTGAAAGGCCCATTCTACCAATTGCATCCATCTTCATTCGAAAATACTCATTGTGAGCTCCAAGCGATTCCACAATGCGAAGAAACACATGCTTGTGCATTCAAAATCTTCATCAAAACTGGGCATCTATGTATGTTGGATTTTCAAAAAAGTAGTCGTGGAACAATCGATTGTTTCCTTCTTCACGATTCCTTTCTATATGAGTTCTTCTATGTTTACGTTGTGTAGAGTTGCTGCCTTTGCCTTTCCATGAAAAACTACATGAGTTGTCCTTCAATGTTGTCATTCAATTCATCTTCTATGATTTTCTCCTCGAGCATTTTTTAGAAAGTTTGGATTGGTAGGATCTATTTGAAGGAAAAAAAATAGAAAAGTTTTTGTAGTTGAAAAGGATCTTCAATTTGTCTGAATGAATTTTGTGAGGATTCTCACAATAAGGTGGAGAATTTATATATGTAACATAATGGCTAGTTTGACTGATAACGGCTAATTTGACTAGTAATGGCTAGTTTGACTAATAATGACTAGTTTGATTAATAATTGTGAGTTACACATTTTACAATAAAAGATAAATAAAAATTATTTTTATAACAAATTACAATATTAGGTTACAACAAAAGCATAATCAATTATAAGCTAATTAGCATCTAAAGCACTAAGTTACAAGAAACCCTAAATAATTCCATATTTTTCCCTAATCATGTTACATATAACCTCATGATCTCAGCATTGCCTTTCTAGCATTTGGGATGTGTTTGTCATCAAGATTTTTAACTCCTTTGCCTTCAATTTCTCCTTCTCTAAACGTTGTCTTTGCTTCTCTTGCTTCTCATCCATTTTTAGCTTTGCTTGCTCTAAACGAACCTTTTCTTTATCTAATATCTTTTTCTCTGTCGTTTTCTTTTTTCTTAATAGCTGCAATGACATTCAATGCTTCTACTATTTAGATCAATGTTTCTTGTATTGTACCGTAGTTGACATTGTTAGGAATAATGTCATCTACTATTGTTTTTGCCTTCTTTTTTGTCACTTTTTGGCCAATTGGGCGGACTAGTGTAGGAAAGGAAAGGTCATAATCACAATTTGTTGGATCTAATGGATTAGAAGATGATGAGTATACTCCAGAAGCAAAATTCTTTGTTCTTTTTGAAGAAGATTCATATGATTCTCCAATCCATTCAGGTTCATCTCTCAATAACCACCACGTATGCTCAAACTTAAATTGCTCACCATTTTTGTTGTCTATAGCCCATATCATTTTAGCATTAGCTATGATGTCATTCTCGACGCTTCTGCTTTTCTTCCTCTGAACAGTTGATTTGTAACATCCAGCAAATTTTGAAACAGCATAATTTATTCTATGCCATCGAGATTTTAGTGGGATTATATCCCTTTCTCTTAAATATCCACGATACTTATTGTAATTTTCACTAATCCTTAACCAAAAGCTTTTTGCTTTTTGATCAATCCCCATAAGTGGATCTTTTCAAAATGTTGAGCCATGATTGAATGAGAAGTTTATCTTCTGCCATGTTGAATCTAACCTTTGATTTTTTTTACTAGCAGATCCTCTTTTTTCTTCAACTTGGGTTGAGAATAGTGGTACTTAAGACTCAAACATAGACCTGACTGGTGTTTTGGGTTCTTTATCTACAAAACTAATGGCTATTGAAGTATGGTGAATGGGATGGTTACTTGGTGATGGATAAATTGAATATTGATACGGAGAATTTTGATATAAATATTGATACGAATGGTTACTTGGTGGTGGATACATTGGATATTGATATGGATATGGATATTGATATGGAGGATTTTGAGAATTTGGATAAAATGGATATAGAGAATTTTGCATGTAATTTGAAAAATATAAAGGATTTTGAGAATTTGAAAAGTTAGGAGATAGAGAATTTTGCATGTAATTTGATAAAGGTGGAGAATTTTGATTAGTAGAAGATGGAGAATTTAAATTAAAATAAGTGAGATGTATATAAGAATGAAATATAGATATCAATAAATAAAAGAAGTGAAGAAAAGAGAGGATTAATGATTTGGTTGTGAGGGTCATAAGTTTGGGTATATATAATGTTGAAATCTAACGACTCCAAACAGCTCTTTTATTGTTTAATATTTTTTTTAAAACAATTTCATTTTAATAGTTAAATTTATAATCGTTGGAATAATTTCATTATAACGGTCATAAGCCCATCTTCTTCTCTCATCTGCAGCTCCTTCCTCGCCGTTAGATCTACTTTATTCTCTTCTTATCCAACGGTCTCATCTACAGCTCCTTCCTTGCTGTTACATCTGCTTTATTCTCCTCTCAGCTCCTTCCTTGCTGTTACATCTGCTTTATTCTCCTCTCATCCAACGGTCTCATCTATAGCTCCTTCCGTGCTGTTAGATCTGCTTTATTCTCCTCTCAGCTCCTTCTTTGCTATTAGATCTACTTTATTCTCCTCTCATCTAATGGTCTCATCCGTAGCTCCTTCCTTGCTGTTAGATCTTCTTTATTCTCCTCTTATCCAATAGTCTCATCCGTAGCTCCTTCCTTACAGTTAGATTTGTTTTATTCTCTTTTCATCCAATGGTCACAGGAAGGGGTTCTAGAGGCTTCTTCATTGCGTATCCTCTCATTTTCTCTTTGGTTCCACAGCTCCAAATCTGGTTCCGCTCTTTCTCTCTTCAACTTGTCTACATCTATGGGTCTCCTCATTGCCAAAGCTATGAACTTGTGGTTGCTTGGAGAAGTCGCGGGTGTGAACGCGTAGAGATTCGGTGGCTCCTCGTCTACTCCTCTTTTCACCTCGTCTGCTCTGTATTTGCTCCACCACTGATCATCGCCTCTCTAATGGAAGTAAATAGTACAAAGAGGATGGCTCTAGCTTCTCGGTTTCATTTATTTGTAGTTTTTTTCTGCTTTCTCTTTTTCGTTTGAAATTGATTTTGGTTTAGGGTTTAAAAAAAGATTTGATTTTTACTACATTTAATTAGGACAATTTTTTGTTGAATCTCTAGTTGTTGGTTTCTGAAAGAGAGAAGAAATTAGCTTTAAATCTGGTTATGCTGCTTTTCAGTTTTGTTATTTTTTCATACAAATTAGGTCCTTGAACATCCGTTCTCTAATTATGCATCACATCTCCTCTCTCTCTCTGCCAGTGAAGCTCTACCGTGAAGCTCTATAGTCATGGAATAGCCCCTGTCTTCGATGCATAACGCTGTGAAACGGGAAGGGATTCACCATTAGAGATGGTTTTAGCATGTATGATCACCCACCCGATGTCGTCTGCATGTTAGACTTAACTTGTTCAGTTCTATTGGGGACATTTCAACTACTTATAGTTTGCCACGTGTCAAGGCAACCACGTTAGCATTTTTGTTAGCATTAACTTTTAAAAATTACATTTTACCCTAAATAATTTCTACAATTATTTTATGACCCAAAAATTTTTCTAATATTACATTTTAACCTAAACTCATTCTATACTGAAAATTTTATCCCAATGCTATTAAAATTGTAAATAATCCACATAACATTCAAGAAATATTATTTATACCCAAACATTTTAAAATTCTCAAATAACCCAACCTATCCAAAACTTTAACATATCACCCCTCGAATTTTACACTAAATTTCACATTTACCGGAAACTTTCTATAAAATTTTAATCTTTTAAACACTAGAATTCAACACCCAAGCCCTTAAACTCATAAAACCTATATCCTTTATGCATTATTCCTACACCAAATTATATCCCAAAAGATGTAGTTACTCAAAAGACAATGAAATTAACCTCCATCAAATTAAAATGCAAGTGATACAAAGTCAATTACTTTGGAAAATTGTTAAAGTACACCAAACTTTATTGAGTCCACAAATTAAAAAGGAATTTCTCAAATTCCAACATTCATTTGAGAAGCCCACCATTACCTACAAAATTCAAACCCTATGACCCAAACATCAAAATTAGCCTCACCACAATCCACCAAAGAAACTAAACCGAAAATATCTCAATGCTATGACTACCAGGATTATGAACACTTAACATTAGATTGTCCAAACCTTAAAACCCCATCCTTCGTTGAACAAATATTTGAAGGAAAAAAAAAAAGAGGAGCTTGATCAAACTCAACACGAGTTCAACTCACCACCAATTTTTAAGAAGAAATCACTCCCATTGGCCAAGATAAATCATTGGTAATTTAGTACAACGCCTTGGCACAACCCTAGGAAATGAAGAACCATTGCTTCCTACCCATTAACCACCCAACACAAACTTTGCAATGAAACCATCAATAATGAAAATTGTGAAAATATTGAAAATCTCGATCTACCAACCCAAAATCAAAGGGCCTTCAAGTTACAATTTTTCAACAATGTGAATAAGAAGTGAAGATCATGTCAACGAATTTGCCAACAAATGAACTCATCAATGATGAATCATTCACGTTTGAAGACTTGTTAATTTAGGGCAAAAACTATTGAAAGCCATAAACGGATGTCCTGTGGACTATTAGACTTGAGGAGAGTCTAGTCCAACCCAAGGAGGATGATATGGGTGGAGAACCCAAAATGGATGGGAGAAGAAGACCCGACAAGCTCAAGCCTTCATGGAAGTAGAATGAGATATTTTTGAAGACAACTCTAGAAGAGCTTTGATAATATAAAAGATATTTTGAAGAATTATTCTAGAGTTGCCTTAGAAATGGGAGAACCACACTAACAACCGATGGGCTTACATGTTACTAATTAGGATAGATGTTTTTGCATATTCTAGGAAGAAATCACCATGTAATCATATATAAATATCCCCTCCCATGAGATGTAAAATCAATCTTTAGGTGTATATTAATTGAGTTGTCTATTTTAGAGACTTCTCTCTTATTCCTTCTGTCTTTGTACCAATAAGGGTATAACCACCTTATGTATTTTGATGTTTGACAAAACCAAATTAAAACGGATTTCAAAATTGTATTTCATCACAAAATATTCTAGATTGTGTATTTTAAGTAAATTGGCTTATTTAAGAAAAATTTTCAAAAGGAAAATCAATTAGAATATCATTTTCTAAATTATATCACAATCAATCAAGGCAATCACATGATGCACATGCAAATTATTGTAAATGAGTTAATTCAAAAAGTATCAATAAAGAATCTGCCTTAAATGCAATCAAGAGCTGCAGACGTATGCAAATTATTGTGATTGAGTTATTTATTGAATTGTGTGAAGGCTATCTCAAACATTCACTTACATCTTTGCTAATTACTCTCAGAGGCTTCAGGGTTCTCCAAGGGTGCAATTGGAGAGAGAGCTGTCCTTAGAAGATATTCACAGAGTACACGACTTTCCAGCTCATAATCTATTATACCAACAGCTTTTACACCTTGTCTTCTCTTGAAGAGCAACATGTTAGAAGTTCGACAATTTTGTAAGTAATGCAGACAGTTCTACTACTAAATCTGTCCTCATTGAACAGTAGAATCCATCAATTATAGTTTGATTTCCAGAGTTTTGTGTTGCTGGCATCTGAATTTGATGAATGATCTGACCTGATCGAGGTTAACCTGTCAACTTTTTTTATTAACTTTTACTTTTCTTGACACAAAAGTAAAAGAAAAATAATTAAATTAAAACATTTAATTAAGATTCTTACCATGTATGATGTGAGAGACTGTCTACTAAAATTACTCTTGTTTTTTCTCATATCTTGTTGAAGGTGAGCACTCTGTTTCCCCCACCTAGTTTGGCGGTTAGGGTGGAACTTACCAAATAATTTAAAGATTGTTGTAGAAATCTTATCTTACAATAATATAAAAAAAAAAGAGAGTTACTATTCCATCAATTCCTAAGAAAATGATTGAATAGCATGATATAAAGGAAGTAACTATTTTCTAGAAAACTTGCTTTTACTACGAGATTATTCTTTCAAGGACTTGATAGTTGGTAAATATTATATCAGCTATTTTTTTTTAAAGAAAAATATAATTGTAATTGACATGTTATAAAAACAAAAATGTAAATTTAAAAAACCACGTATGAACATTCTCTCATCTCTAATGTATTCATTTATTTTTTTGATAAAGCCTATGGTATGTCTATCTCATAGTGATGATCAAATAAGTGTGATGGACTCTCGAAATTTGAATTCTTGCTGAAATTAGGAGGTGCTCAGGTTTAGTATTCAACAATTCCTTAAGCATAGAATTACCACCAATAAAAGCATAACAATGGATTAAAAAAAAAACAACAACAAAAACAACCACGTATAGACATGCTAAAAGAGCATGCTTGAAAACAATTACTTCTTCTCTTAAAACTTAATTTAGTAAAGAAAATTTTTCTACTGAAATCAAGATTACCCACCGGCCCATGCACTGAATACCATATGGTTGTACAAAAAATATTATTACTTGATTATTGTTTTAATTATATCATATTTTTATTTTATAATATAGTAATTAAAATAATTATTCTGAATAAAACCAGAAGGATTAGGTTTGGCGGCAACCAATTCAAAGTAAACATGATGGCCCTCATGCCAATTAGTCAATGCACTTATAATGTGAAGAAAAAAGTTACTTGCACATTTACATATGTAAACCGAACATATATTTTTTATTTTTATTACAAGAGTAAAATTATAAATATAAAAAATATGTACTAAGGAAATATACATAAATAGGTTAAGCATATAATATTATTCTAATGCAAATATATGGTCTTGTTAATTATTATTTTTGGCCTCACCGTTCTTTCCCTTGCCTCCATCACTAGATATCATACAATTAAAGAAATTCAAGATTCATAGACAAGGAGAGAGAGAGAGAGAGATTGAAGATGGGAGAAGAAACTCATGCAGCAACAGAGACAGAGGAGACATTATTAACATTACAAGGCCAAGCTAATATATGGAACTACATGTTCAGCTTTGCAGATTCCATGGCCTTGAAATCTGCTGTGGAGCTTCGTATTCCCGATATCATACACCGTCACGGTGAACCAATCAGCTTAACCCAAATTTTGGCGGGTATATCTGATGCTTCCTCTCCAGACATCACGTGCCTCGCACGCATCATTAGGCTGCTAGTCCGAAGAAAGATCTTCAGCGCACATCAGGCATCCGACGGCGGAGACACACTCTACGGGTTGACCCACTCTTCAAGATGGCTCTTAAGTGAGTCCCCATCCGGGTCGGAGCCAAGCCTGTCCCCCATGGTTCTGATGGAGAACCATGCGTGGGCGACGGCGCCGTGGCATTATCTGAGTCAATGCGTCAGGGAAGGTGGCTTTGCCTTCAAAAAGGCTCATGGGAGGGAGATTTGGGAGTTTGCATCGGAGAATTCAGAGTTTAACAAGCTCTTCAATGATGGGATGGCATGTACGGCTAAGATTGTCATGAGCGCAATCATATCAGGTTACAAAGATGGGTTCGAGAGCGTTGGATCACTGGTAGATGTAGGAGGTGGGACCGGTGAGACGGTATGTGAGATCGTCAAATCCTATCCGCACATCAAGTGCATAAACTTTGATCTGCCGCACGTTGTTGCAACTGCATCTAAATGCGAGGGAGTCACTCACGTTGGAGGCGATATGTTCCAAGCCATTCCCAAGGCCGACGCCGTTTTCATGAAGGTATTTTCATTTTCGCTTTGTTGGCCGGCGATATTTTTTTTTTATTTTTCCTCTTGATTTTTTGTTTTACTTTTACGTCATCGTTTTCCACTGATTAGAATGTCTAAGACATGCAATCATCCAAAAAATTTGCAAAGGAGGGGAAGATTCGTTATTATGATTATTAAAATAAATATTTATTTTATTTTTTATACTTAAAATTTCAATTAATTTAATTTATTATATTTAAATTTAATTAATTTAACTTTTTATACTTAAAGTAATAATTAATTTAGTCTATTAAATTTTTAATTTATTAATTTAATTTTTCACATTTTAAACTTTAATAATTTGGTCTCTCAATCTTATTAAATTTATTAGTTTAATTTTTTATACTTTAAAAATATTAATAAGTAGAAAGTATTAAATTAATAAAATTTTAAAGTATAAATAACTAAATTAATAAATCTAAAGTGTGAGGGATAAAATTAATTAAGTTATAAATATAAAAAAATTAAGTTAACAAATTTATGTATGAATCCAGTTAATTAAAATTTTAAATATAAAAAACAAAAATAAATATTTATTATTCAAAAAATTTAGGGAGATGGGTAAAAAAAAAATAGGTAACCGGGACTTATCTAAGTTGTTCAAGAACTTTGGCTTCTATAATACTTATGATCCACATCTCTCTATACCATTATTTACTAATGAATAATTAATGGATGTAGTGGGTAATGCATGATTGGAGCGATGAAAATTGTGTGAAGATTTTGAAGAAGTGCAAGGAAGCACTAGCAGAAGAGAGGGGGAAAGTTATCATTGTGGACTTTGTTCTAAAGCCAGAGGGTGATGGCATTTTCGATGACACTGCTTTTGTCTTTGATTTGCTTATGATTGCACATGCCTCAGGCGGAAGGGAGAGGACCGAGTTGGAGTGGAAGAAAATATTACAAGAAGCAGGTTTCCCTCGTTATAACATCATCACAGTCAAAGCTTTGCCATCAATCATTGAGGCCTACCCCATTTGAACGAAATGCTTCTACTTTTATTTTATGCTATTCTGTCTTCTTTTGTAATGCTAAGTTAATAAATAAGAAACATTTATGTGTTCTTCCATATCCAAATATACCCCTTAATAAGATTATTGTACCTGAGTTTTGTTAAATTGCATGTTCTACCCAAAACTCTATTTATGAGATGAATATATCACATTTGTAATGACCCCCACACTTGCTTTTGTGATGAAGAGCCTTAATAATAATCAATATATTTAATTTTTAAATATAAGAAATATGCGAAATATTATATTTGGATAAATAGAGTAAGTTTACATGACGTAGAAATTTAGATGGGTAGAACAAATTGCACGTATTTAAAACTCTAAGAGCATATTTGGTTTATGGATTTGACAAACCTTAGAATGATCCATTCTAAGAATATTTAATTTCTTAAATTTGAAGAAATCACTATTGTCAAATATTTGGTGGTATTGGAGTATTTATATATTCGTTTTATTCATTTTAGTTAGGTGAATGTTTTTAATATGTAGGGTGAAGTTTGTTTATTAAAAATTATAAGGGTTATTTTGGTTATTTTGTTAAGGATCACATTCTATTTTTTTGCATGCTAAAAATGTATTCATTTATTCTCATTACATACCAAATATAATAATAAAACTTTTTAATCCCTTTTCTATTCCTCTTCTCATTACATTAAATCATTCCAAGAATCAAATATGCTCATAGTAATCTAAAAAGAAAGTCAATGATTTTTTTATTTATCAAAATGAAACGAAGGAATTTAAAGCTCCGCTTGGTACGCTGGAAAGGAAAGGAAAGAGTAGGAAAGGAAATGAGTCAAAGGAATGAAAAAGAAATTGATAACCTTTGAGTCTATTTAGTATGTAATGTAAAAAAAATGATTTTTTTTTTCCTTTGTAATATTTGGTTTGCATAAAAAACTAAAGGAATAAAGTATATATTTTTATATAAGTACAAATTTATCCTTCCCTTAAAACTTATAAATATAAAAAAAAATTATTTTTTCAATTTAATTACCATAAATTTCATGATTGATAATAAAAAATAAATTTAAATTTTTATAATGTAATTTTAGTTTTATAACTTGGATTGATACACAAACTTTACTGTAATTTTATAATTTTACAACTTTTATAATTTAATAACTTTAATCTTATAACATAATTTTATAATTTATATACAAATTTAATTTTAATTTTATGATATAAAAAATTAAACTTGATCAATATACAAAATTATATAATGTAATTTTAATTTTATAATATAATTTTATAATTATAATTATAATTTTTAATCTTATAATATAATTTTATAATCTATGTATAAATTTAATTTTTAATTTTATAATTTAAATTTTTTTATAAATAAAAATTTCTTTCCTTTCCTTTCTCTAAATTTCCTTTCAATTTAAAAGGAAAGTTATAATCTCTAAGTGTTGAAAAGTCGTATTCTGAAAGAATAAATTTTCCTTTACCTTAGAGCTATCAAACAGTGCAAAACGAAGGGAAGTAAAGTGTATTCCTTTCCTTCCTTTTCTTTTCTTGTGTACCAAACGAGCCGTAAGAAAGTTAACCAAGAGGGGATTGGGGCAAGATTAAATCCAAATGTTAAACTACAATATTGAGATGGTGCTAATTTAACTAAACTCACTCAGTGAAGTCTAAATGGTTTACTAAATCAAGAAAAAAAAAAAAAAACAATAAATAAGTGGTGTGTTAGTTGAGGAACATAAAACAAGAAGAGTATGTACCTTCAATTCATTGGATAATCACGTGATCTCATACTTGTTGAATGCCCAGGCAAAAATCCAAGATTTGCTTTTGTCAAATAATTTAAGTGCTGCCAACAGGAAATAATGTATTCCTAATACACTGTAGTTATTGCTGAACCAAAAGCAAACTAACACTAAAAGTATGATTAGCTATGAAAATCAGTTTGACATTCAATTTTCCAAACCATGATCCACGGCTATTTTCACTTATTCTTGAGTGGTTGAACTATATATACAGTGTAAATGTTAGATGGGAGGTCGCTTTACCACCATGCATGTAGTGCAAATGCTGTAGCTCAAAATTTCATATGCAAAAACGACAACCCATTTGGCGTTTTAATATTGTATAACAATACACCTTACAATTGCGTTGCATTTTAACAACAAAACGCCATTTAAGATGGTGTTTTCTTGCCTAGATTGAGAAATAATTTTTAATTAATAATATTTTAATAAATAGTTAAAGTTTTTTTTTTGGATAATTTTACCTATATCATCCTTTTTTTTTTTTTTCCTGTTAACTTGTTTGAAAATGAGCAATATATATTATCTCTAGCTAGTTCGATGGTTTAGTGTGAAACCTACCAAATAATTTATTAGAGATTGCTATGAACATCTTAAAAATTGAGTCACTCCATTCCTTACACAAAGACTAGAATTAATGGCATGATATGGGGGAGTCTAACTGACCCTAAGTAAAATTTAGGTTAAATTACCTATTCTTATATGAGTTAATATAATTATGACAATTGGTTTAATAATTAGATCCCCTTATTTTTTTTGACTTGCTATACACAATTTTAATTAATTATAAATAAACCTCATAAATTTTAAAAGTTTTACTTTCTCATCCCTCTAGTATCCTTTCGCATTCCGTTTCACTCTCATCCCTTTCTCATTCTGTTTTGGTGTAATAGCAATAAAAAAATAACACTAATTAAGTTTTACATTTTTTTGCTGTAATTGGTTGATTTTAATTAAATTCTATATATGTTGTTTTTGTGTCATTGTTGGATTATTTGTTAATGCAACTCAATAAATTAAAAAATGTTTCAAGGAATGAGTAATATGATTTACTTACTATTATTATAAACTCTTACTAGGTCTAAAATTATCTTCTAATACTATTAGGTTCTTGAAAGCTAGACTATAAAGTATTTTCCTCTTCACTTTTAAAAATAATTAAAAATTATCTTACATTGCTTTTACTTTATGTTTGTCCTCCAGTGATACTTCGCAAAACTTATTGGTACTATCTATGTAAGGAAACAAAATTAGTTATCACATATGTGTTCTACTTCTCTTTCATTAGTCACAAATTATTAAAATATTATTAAAGTATTAATGAATTATTTAAAATATATTTTTTGACTTATAGTAAGAAAATGAGATAAAAAATTAACACATTGTAAGATAGCTAAATTTACTCTTTTTATGTTTTATTCTTCGTTAAACCTCCTATTGTTTGCCCTCTGTATGAATTATTTAAAAAAAAAAAATGCAATGTTTGAATAACATGCCATAGGGGAAAAAGAAAAGATAAAGTAAGGGAGAGTGTAATTAGAGTATTCATCTTAATTAGTATCTTAATTATAGATTATGTACTTGGTATGAGATTATGTTCAAGTGTGCGTTATTATTTGGTAATTATAGAGTGTAGACAATTCAACATTCTGCATTTTTATGTTATTCAATGATTTTTTATTGCATTACCCAGAAATTTGCAAATGCAAAACTTCTAGAAAAAGTATTATTCAAATGGAGTTTCATCTTTTTGGTGTTTATGCATTTGGATAAGTTTAATAGATATCATAAAACTTTTTATTGGTATCACAAATATAATGAGAATGCTAGATACTTTCTTTTTAAAGCATGTCATTAATCTAGTTTCTAATTTATTTTATTTGATTTTTTTGTTTTAAATAAATAATACTTTTTATTTAAATTTGACCTTACTATATGATATAAGTTTTTTAGGATTGGCTTGTATTGACTTTAATAAAAACACTTATAAGATGTAAAAGTAAAAGTAGAAGTTAAAAGTAATAATTTAAACTTTTAAAAGTATGTTTTAAAAAATGAAAAGTGTAAACTTATTTTTAGGGTAAGTTTTTTTTGAAAAAAAGCATTTTATTACAAATTTTCTCTTGGAAGGTGCTTTTCCTTTTTTTTTAGAAACTAATTCAAACACCTTAATATTACATAAAAAGACTTTTCTCAGACTTGAAGGACCATTGATAGAAAAAAAAAATAGTTTTTTTATCTCTAAAATGTTAATATTTTTAAGTCAAAATGTTAACCTTTTTAGTTTAAAATAAAATATTTATATAATTTAAAATTTACACAACTGTGTGTGATTTAATTTTGAGAATATATAAATAAAATTATAAAATAAAAATTATAATAATAATAATAATAAATAAATAAATAAACAAACATATTTAAAATTAAGTAATAACCTAATTTAAATGAGTTAGGCCGTTTAAGAATATTCTTAAATGGGCTAATAAATAGAGGCCTATACATTGTTCTAATTAGGTTAGTAGTTTTTAAATAAATTAGACTTTATTTTAACAATAAATAAGTTTAATTTATAGAATTTTTTTTTAAAAATATAATTTAAATACAACAACAATTTATTTTTCATAAATCAATTTATACGTTACACTAATTCAAACCAATTGCAATGTTAATAATAATGCAATATAATTAAAATGAAATTTAAAATAATTTTATATTTACATAATTATTTATTTTAAAAGGTTTTTTAATATAGATTATTATTTACATACCTATTTGTTTCATATTTTTTAAATTTTTTAAATGAAACAATATTTTGTAACTCAAATATCATAAATTCGTTCTCAATTTGCAATTTTAAAAGCCAAACACTGCATATGTCAAAAATTTGTATCTATAATTATCATCTTTTAATACATAGGAATAGCCTTTAATATACTAATGTCATCTTTGTTGTCGTGAACATGGTATTACTCCCTTGATTCGGTTACAGTTATAGCGAGATGTATATGCAAGGGTCATAAATTGTTGACGTGAGACCACAAGCCATACACATAACATCGAATCGCATGATACCAGAAAATACCCAATGAGCAATACGACATTCTCCATTGCCTGCACTTCCAATGAATCCGGGTTATAAAAAACATTTCAGTAAAATCAAATAATGCCTATTCAAACAATATTCTAATACTAACATTATCCCTTTTCCCTCTCCCAAACGTAGGTTCCAATCCAAAAAGCACAACGGTTAACTAGAGAACTAGTTCAATAACAGCCACCTAAACTATTATGCTAAATTTCAACAAATATTGTCTGCCAGTGACAGAACTTAGAACAGCAGCACCACAAACAGAAGAAACAACAAGGGCGCTTCAGGTGGCATACAACATATAAAATAGTAGAAAGAACTACATCAAATACCTATGCAGGAAAATCTCAGCCAAGCTCACATAAAGCTTACAATCAAATACCTCTGTACAATCACCTACTACCACCTAAAGCTAATAATTACCATAGAGATATTGACACCTTATTGCTCTTAGGTTTTAGAAACTCTCATATCTATGAGGTGACTTTCAGCTTATACAACAGGGTATTGAGAATTTGAGATGCCAAAGGTAAACTTCGGTCATCCAAGAAGTCCTTTTATCGTATAAATCACACTACCACCCCTATATTAACAGACTTTTGAAGATAATATAAGTTAAAATAATTCTACAACTTCAATAACTCAATCTAAAACTACTAAGTCTTCTATAGGCTAACAAGAAAATCCTAATAAGATCTCGTAACTTGAGTAGACTAAAAGAAAAATATCTTGCATATATGAGCAAACACAGAAAAAGAATCATATTTAAACAAGAATTGCCAAAAACCACATGATTTGGTTTTATTTAAATACAAATTGGCCGTGTGAATGAGAACAAGCCACTTTAAAGATTCTAGTAAGTAAAAGTAGAGTAACAAACCACTTTAAAGATTCTAGTAGGAAAGTAAGAGTAGAGGAATGTCCACATAGCTCTGGAGTTTTATTTACATCCATTTAATTGTTCAAAGAGAATTCCTCTGCGCTCAAAAAATCCTAACGTGTCACTCCAAAATAAAAACTCGGGGCATAAAAGAAGAAGAAACAAATAAAATTGTAGTAGAAACAAGTGTCAGTGTCACTATGACTCTGTGTTACCTCGACTGAGGGGATTGCGCCGATCCTTCTCCACCTTTTCATGGATCTCGCAGAGAATGGAAATGAAGAATTCATGCACATCCTGCTGTTCATAACTTGCAAGGTTTGCAGCATGCTGCCACCAACTGTAACATAACAATAGTAATACATTAAAGATTTCTACTATGAAGTGAACCAAATGATCTGAGAACCCATAAAATGATTGAAATTCAGTATAGAAAATTACATCTTTGAAAATCATATAAGTAATATCGCTATATACATTTCATTACATGAATCTATCTTAAAATGGAAAGAATTATGAGGAAGACACAAAGCTCTTTATAAAAGTTTCAAACTTCAATAATTCAATCCCTAGCTATGTAACTCTATTTCTAGAATTGCATCTGTATCCGCATGTCATTGACAAAATAGCTCTGTCCAATTACATGCACGGACCTGTACAAGAACTCTGTAGGGCTATAGGGTGTACGATCTCCTGATAACCGCATCCATATTGCAAGCCAAGCATATTCATGTATTCTTATTCCCATCGCCACCATCATTGTCACCTGTACTCTTGTCTCGTTAAGAGCATTGCTCCTTTTCTGACAAAAATACCGGTTATGCCTATCGCTCAAAAAGTAATTCCTCAATGGCTGCGTGTGAAGCAGCGCTTGCAAGACCGAATTCATGAAGCATATGTTACCCAAATTGTTTAGTCCGCGTAATCCCTAGGGCAAATCCGACAAAGAATTGTTACTCTCTAGCAGACTTGAATCGGTTCCCATCAGAACCTGCTCGGGCAGATCAAGTGTCCACAGTCGATAGTCCACTCTGCGATGCTTTCGAAGATTATCTGGCTGAGGAGATGGAATCGTTGTTGACCTGCCCTTATGAGTCAATGCTGCCACCAGAGCTAATACCACTGCCACATCAAAATCGCGATCGTATACCTGGTCGCGGCAAGCGCAGCAGAAGAACTTGACGCTATCGAAGCCGACGGCGATCTCGTGATCGGGCGGCATTTATTCGGCGTGCGCCGCCACATGAGATGAAACAGTCGGCGCAGGTCATGCAAGCGTAGAGGAAGGAAGGAGCCGACTCACCACAAGAGCCACAGCTCAGGACTTCGTCCGGATCCTAGCCGATCGTGAAGCGACCTCCTGGTGGTTTTACCCGAAGACAATCTTGCAATGTCCGAAATGGCTTGGAGCCATTCCCATAATGGAACTCTACAAGGTGGGGGGACACGGCTGTGGAATGATCTGGCCATTGATCCAGCTGCGTAAATCAAAATGGGGTAGAGGTAGAGTCAGGAAATGAGGGTGAGAGACGAAAATGAAAGGAATGATAAGATTGTGGGCATAATTCATAATATTAAATAATTAAATAGGTTTACTTTTAAAAAAAAATCAGATATAAAAGTTATAAGTAAATAATTTTTTACCGTAGATTATAAAATAAACGATTAAAATTTTGTCATGTAAGATAGGATTAAATAATTCCATTTTTTTTTTATTGGAATAAGTTAGACCAGCCCGCCTGATATAAGAAAAAGTAATTATTTTCAAGAATGCTTTTTGACAATTCTTTTCTTTTCATGTTATGCCATTAATTCAAGCAAAGATAGAGTTTTCAGTTAATATAAAAAACAAGTATCCCACCAATTGTAAAGTGGCCAAATTAATGTCCATTTATTTTGTGAAGTTTATTTACTTCCGATAATACCCTTTCCTCCGAAAATACTGAAGTTAGTGTCTGATAAAGACTGCATTGTCTACACTTATTGAGTGCAGTGCTGTTTAATTTGTCATTCAAATATTCCTACGATTCATCACTCACGTTTGAGGCTTTGTCCATTTTTTTTTGGACCGAAATACATGTTTGCACAGTTTATTGAGATAAGCACTTAAGTGGTAATTGTTTTTTAATTTTTGTTTATGCATAAAAGTTTAGATGTGTAGATTCCCTAGCATATTAAGGCTAAGGTAGATCTCGAAGTTTAGAGAATGCATAAATATTTATTATTTGTTAATAAGATTTTCAAATTAACAATACAGTTTGAATTCTTTTCAACTAGGCTAACCTTTATTGGTAAATGGTTTTGTATAAGTGTGTACACAATTCAAAATAATGTAGAAAAGTAACTTTCCCAGAACTATTAGCTAAAACATGTTTGCATAGTTTATTGTAATATTAAGCCCAAAAATTAAGAAAATAAATCAGCCCAAAAGGCAAAATGCCAAGATGTGTCAAAAAAGGTCAATCATAGATAAGACCAAAAGAAGCCTATAGAGAGCACTAAAGGTACACTCCCGAAATTAAGTCCCTGTTTAGTTAAATTTCTCCTCTAAATCAGTCGTTTCAAGTACTTAAGATAAGGCAATATTCTAAAAATTCTTCCCCAAGGGAACATTACAGTTAGTAAACTCATCAGGCATCAGAAAAGGGTTGTCGGGGGAGGCACTTCTTGATGAAGTTAAGGAGGGGAAAACCCTAGGATGAGGCTTTAGGAAAAGGTTGTTGAGGGTGGGATCCCTAATGAAGTTAAGGTTGGGGAAATTCCCACGATAAGTCATCAAGAAAGGGTTATCGTTGGAGGCACCCTTAATGAGGTTAAAGATGGGGAAAGCTCCAATTGGCCTAAGTATGAGGCATCAACAGAAGATTGTCGAGGGAGGCTCCTCCTGATGAGAGACCAGAAGATTAGTTCAGGAGGTCAAGACCTAAGTGCATCCTGAGCCAACTCCTGAGATTCAAAGGAACTTTGAAAGGCCTTAATAATATCAAGAGTTCTCGTATAAAGAGGTATCACTACAAGAATTATCTTTAAGTGGCTTTGTTGGCTTTCAACTAAGAAATAACTAAAAAATATATATTTATTAAGGTAGCCTCTTAAAATGGTCTTCTGAAATGAATAAGTAGAGGAGTAAGAGGTTCTCGAGAGAGTGACAT
The DNA here is from genome assembly GCA_022379115.2 of Bauhinia variegata. Taxonomy (NCBI): domain Eukaryota; kingdom Viridiplantae; phylum Streptophyta; class Magnoliopsida; order Fabales; family Fabaceae; genus Bauhinia; species Bauhinia variegata. The sequence continues at coordinate 2,841,072 of CM039432.1, forward strand.
GCACTTTAGCAGGCTATCCCCTTGACATTTCTAGATTAATTTCTTGATCATTTCCCTAATTAGGTGTCAACTTTTCTTGACTTAGTTTAAATCTTCAATTCCTTCTAGAAATGTTCTAATGATCATTTTTACCCTATTCACCCATCTTTTACCCATTAAAAGACAAAGGTTCAGCAGCGTAGTACATGGGAGACAAGCACTACCCATATCCACCAAATATGAGATGCCAAAACATCCCAAACGAGATTATTGCAAGTCCTGCAAAAGCTAGTGCACGAATTCCCGAAGCAGAGGATGTCAATCAATCAGCGTGTGATACCTCAACCCTAGTAAATGAGATATTTTGTTGACTCATGTGCACCTCACATGACTCCAATAAAGCCTAGCCCATTATTTTCACTATAAATAGCTATCTTACCTCACCTTTTGAAAAAAGACATTATTCACCATACAGAAACTATTATTTTTGAGAATAGATTTTAGACCACAATACTATTACTCTATCAAAATAACATCAGCCACCAGAAACCATCAACCCTTACCAGATAGCTTTATTTTGAGTTGTCATTTTCTCCCTTTAGCCAAGTCTGTTACAGTCATGAAAATACACGTAGAGGATAGTCATGAGATTGCTCTTGGAAGTAAGACTTTTCCACAGGAGTGACATCTCCAAGCCTAATGCATCACTATATATTCATTCACAGTGCTTAGTTGATCACTTAAGTCAAATTCAAAGACCCGACCATTCCGACAAGCAGCATCTTCATTGTCATATAAAATCAACTACTCTTCATATAAAAGCAAAAAAATGTCAAAACATGTGGTAATTTTCTTTTCATTTTTGTTTTAATATAATGGTTTAGGTGTGTAAATTCTTAGGCATACCAAGGGCAAGGGAGGGGTTAAGTTCAAAGAATGTTTATTGAGGTATAAATTATTACTCATTATAGATTCTCAGATCAAAAGTAAAATTTAAGACTTCGTTATCATAAAATACAATTTAAATTTTTATCAATTAGACTAACTCGTTGATAAATGATTTTGGACATAAATACTTGCACAAAATTAAAATAATTTAGGATAGCAGTTTTCACAAAACTGTTAGCTAGGGTCCAAAATGTGAGGAATTGTAATGTACCAAATGGTGGATATTCCACTTCTTGAAATAAAATAAACTGCATACATATCCTTTAATTAAATGCATATATATATATATATAATGATGACAATATTTTTAGTATCAAGTATAGCAGTTGCCTTACTTAGTCAAAGCTATGAAAGCATTAGACTTACTAGAAATTGAATCAATCGAAACAAGTTAGACGAAGAATATCTAAAAGTTATTGAGTGAAATACACTTTTAGTCCTTCTCAGACTAGAAAAGAATCAAAATGGTCCACTGTAGATTAGGAAGATCAAAATAGTCCCTCTGTTATGTCTCTACTAAATAATTGGTCACGGGGTTCATTGGTTAGACATGGAAGCTTTGTTTGCTACTGGAAGATAAGACATAGACTAGGATGCTAACTAAGATAGTGATGTGGCAAGTATAATTTATTTATTTTTTATCACAAATGCAGCTGTTTCATCTAACATTTCTTGCGGACGAAATTGTTGCTTTCTTCTCCTTTTGCGAAGTGAATTTGCTTCCTCACAAGTGCAAAACACTCTTTCTTGTTCTTTTATCATGTTGGAAAATCCAAGGTGACTGTCAAAATACAACCACCTCAGTGGCTGCAATAATAAGAAAAATCTTCCTCTTCGAACCATATTGTAAAAACCCCATTAATTGTTGGAGATGTAAATAGCATTTGATTAAAATAACCAATAAAACCAGAAATCATCGATACACAAATACACAGAATATTTAAATTATTTATAGGACTTGGGTTTGGAGAAGTTTATTTTTTTCTGAACCATGTTTATGCTTTGAATTATCTGCAATGAGTTTGGAAAGTCTGGTTTTCAGTTGAATTGTTACCATGCATTCTTTTTCATGTCGTCAAATTTAATATACGGAAGATGATAGCCAAAAAAAAAAAAAAATCTAGCCTTATAAAAGGTATTTGTACAAGATAGCATAAGCTGTGTGAAATTGTTGGCACCTACATCCACTAAATGAACTGCATTATAAAAGATAAAACTGGAGCAGTGCAAAGAAGTTGAAATCCACACTGTTACGCTTCACCGCAATTTCTTTTTGCACTATTTCAATTACCAATCATTTGGTTTCCCTATAGTTACATCTCATTTATTTCAATGTTAAATATGCCAATATAAGGCCAACTTGAAACAACCTTTCAAATAAGTGAATCAAAATCAATTGAGTTTATTTTGAGAGTAAAACTCTTCTCTCTTCCAAGTGCCATTTAAAAGGTGTTGTACCAATAAGACGTTTTAACTATTATTTAAAAAGTATAATTGACCCCTTGATGCAAACAAAAGAAATAAACAAGAAGTATAAAACTCTTGCCCTAATGTTGCAACATAAAGTTGCTGCCCTGTTATTTACTAGCACTAGAAAATCATATTAAAACAGAATTCTTCTAGTAGTACTAAAATATAATTTATCATAAAACATAACTCCTCCAATAACAATAAATCAAAATTCATCATAAAACATGACTCCTCTTGTAGTAGGAAAAGAAAAATGATGCCAATAACTGTCATGCTACAAAGTTATGTGCCAACAAAAAAAACGATTAAGTGCCATGCAAAAAATGCTTCACCCTGTATAATTGGATCATCTCTTCGCTTTGCAGCTTCTATGCTTTGCTTATGCGATCTTCCTTGCAAGTTTTGTTGTTATGACCAATAAGTCCACACTTAGTTCGTCTCTGTATTTTAGAAGTCTCTGTAGGTGGTGGAGTCTTAACAAGGTTCTTTTTTCTTGCTTTTTTGATCTGCCTCTTTTCTTCTTTAGTTGTGGTAGTTGTATGTCTTCACCAAGTACAAGATCCCACAAGTCCTGACCATTGATAGGCTGCATATAATGTTCATACACTTTTATGAATGTTTCCTTGGTCAAGAAATAATGCACAAATTTCTCTGGGTTGAAGTCTCTCCGTCCAATTGTTGCAATTGCGTGTGCACATGGAACCTCGCATAGGTCCTATGACCTGCAAGAACAAGTCTTATATCTCAAGTTCACAACATATTTATCTAGATTGCAAGAGACTTCAAATTTCTCCCCATATCTCCCACCCATTCAGGCACCCAAATTCGGGCCTTTAAACCTTTGCAGTGAGTTCCTTTGTTGAATTATCTTCTTTATAATATATATTCTTATCTCCTCTAGCATTGTAATGATGGGCTTTTCCCTCACAACTAGAATCTTTTCATTGAACTGCTCACACATGATGTTGGCCACAACTTGGCTCTTGTTAGATGTCTCACATGCTGACTCAATCCACTGTTTTGGAGGGACCCTTTGCCAAATAATCCCAAGCCTTGTCATTTGTCTGCTTCAAGATATCCATATTACACTCGAACTCACGCATGATGATCGACTTGGCACACTTTCACAACAAGTCTTTCAACTCCTTTCCTTTGGAATGTTTTGTAGTTGTGATAGATATCATAAACACAAAATCTATACTTACTAACAGGTAAAATGTCAGAAATTGAAGGAACTAGACCCTAAAATTGTCAAGACCAAGAAATTGAAATAATTCATGATATTATCATTGAAAAAAAAAAAATTGCCTAACAAAGTTCTTCACCTTCTTTCTGTCAGTTATGAAGCTCTAGGTATTTCCATCTTTTCTAAGTCCAATATCCTCTAAGAGTTTTCCTAAAAACCAAAACCATGTGTCCTTTCTCTAAATCTGCATAACTACTATGGCAATGGGGTAGAATGAATTGTTGCCATCTTACCCACCTGCAGACAACAATTGCCCCCGTAATACCCTTTCGAAAAACACCCATGTCACACAATCATTGTCCTGCACCAAACCAAGAATCCTAACTTACAAGCATTAATGCAAATGTAGAATTTATCAAAAAGAGGAGCGTACTCAGACGCTAATCTTGTGACTCCTAATTGACTCTTAGAACTAGGGTTGTCATGCACAATCTCCCAACAATACTCTCGCAAATGTTTATATTGGTCCTTCTTACTATCATGCATAAGGCTCTTAGCCAGCTTACATGCCCAATACGCCTTGCATGGGGGTAGAACCAAGCGAAAATTTTCTTTAATGTAGGTCACCACGTCTTTTCTCTTTGGCTTTGCATTACTCCTTAAAAAAGGTAACAATTTCATAGCAAGCCATTTGCATCTAGCTTGCTTTGTAAACATTGTCCTACTACATGTGTGTTCATTATAGTATGTCTTTACTTGAAAAGAGTTTATGTCCTTACAGCATGAACATATAATCACCCAGGGGCAAGGATCCTCACATTTTTTCCTGCACCTTTTTGAATCTTCTTCAAAAATTTCACTTTCATTCCACGACTCACACTATAATCGTTAACAGTCTGCTTGAACACATCAAGGTTTATGAACTCCATACCAAGCTCAAAGGAAACGTCCCTGAATCTTGCAGCTTCATTAAATTGTCGCCACTTTGACCATTTTACTCTCCTCCCTTCCTCACCTTCAAACTCTAACTTCAGATGAAATGATGCTATAAAGCTCTTCAGAGTAATATTGTTCATCAAGGTTATCTTCCACCTCTAGTCCAACAAGACTTAGTTTGTGATGGCTGCACATGGTTACCTTCCTCCTTTGGTATAGGATCAATGTATCTACATGTGCAAACAACATGTCACAACCTAAAGGGAAGGTATATTTAATAAAAAAAAGTACAAACCAGATCATGGTAATCAATATTAAAAATTCAACTTTCAAATAAAGCACAATCATCAAAGCTATTAATCGTTCTCATACTCTGCATTAGAGCTATCTTCATCGTTCTCATATGAGTCCTCTTCTGTCTTACATCCTATATCATGATATAAAAAATTCTTCCTCGAATGATGCATGGGGCCCAGACATTTTGTGAAACCTTTTCATTCTGAATAAACATATTAGGCATGCTTTGAATTGGACCTTTAAGTTTATATATTAGGCACCCAAATTTTCAGTTCGTGCTTCACGTTTGTCCAGTATCTACTAAAAATCTTCTCCTCCTTCCCTAATAGCATGATCCTAAGCCTTAAATATATTCCAAAATAAGCAAGGATGGCAAATAAAGCAACGCCCTTATCTGGAAGCCATCTTGTAATTTAGTACATCGTCAATTTCTTCTAATATGCTTTTTCAAATAGTCTAATTTTTCCTATAACAATCTATTTTCCTTATGCTGTTCTAGTCCCACTGTTGGGATTAATTAGTCATTTCAATTTGGTACATGAGTTACAGATATAGATATCTACAAGAGGTTAGAACCTACTTGACAAGACAAAGTACCATGATCATAGATAAGGGTGGACAAGGACAAGACATCCCAGCCCAAAGGGTTTAGAATAATTTCAGGATGGGATAAACCATCTATACATAATGTTTTGATCTAAGATTTCAATTCTTCCATGTTTCTGCTGTAGCATATTGTTCCATGGATCATCCTGATTATGTCCCGAAATATATATATGTTGTCTTATTTTGGTTTTATCTAAAATTTTATCCGGACATACTTATTCAACTTTTATCCATAATTCATGTAATTTTTTCTATAATTAGTGTTTTACTTCTATGTTTATTTAGTTTACTAATTTTTAAGTAGTAGAAATGAACAATAAAACACTTTATATAGGTCTATGTTAATGTATATACACATGCAATTTTTCTTTTTTTTGGTCTTACTCTATTGAATTTAGTTTTTTTTTTTAATAAACGCATAAACATTGTATACTAGTATTAATAAATATCATTCATTATATGAAAATATATGTAAACTTGAATGAGTCATAAATTTTTTCATAAAAACAATAAAAATTTCGAGACAAAAGAAGACAAAGCTATCTAAGACAGAACCAGAATAGGATTTGAGACAAAATTAGGACAACATGCTTTAAGATTTGGGATGAATAGAAATTTCACTACAAGACTAGGATAGATTTTTTCTGTCCTTGCCAATTTTTGAGACAGAACCAAGATGAGCAAAATCCTATCCCATGCCCACTTCTAATCACAAGGTAGTGCTCATAAGATACAATTTAGTAGACATGACAATATATAGCAGACTCATTGAGGCTTAGAATTTTTAAAATCAAAAGGTCAAACTTGGTATGTCATTAAAGGAGTTTTGGTTTCTTATAAGGAGCAAAAATCTAAAACGTGCCAGGGATGCGGTTCTATGAAATTGGCCTCCAAAAGCCACTTGCATCTCACTCCTAAATTTCTACCAGTACCATTAGCAGGCTTCAGACACTGTAAAAGCATGCACTATTCTATCATTTAAGTTGAATCATAATAGGCAAAATAGAAAACACATGGTGGATCCGTTATCCTTACAGCAACAAGAAATTGACCTTTGTTGATCCAAATGCAAATATTTTATTATAAAGTGAGCTCACATGGTGATCCCCTTCAAACACTCTATTCTATAAGCGCTTCAAACACTCCTTGAAGCAATAACAAGCTAACCCTTAGAATATTTGTATTCCGCTAATACCAAATTCTGTTTAACGAAGAAAAAGTGGTTTGATATCTTTATTGCTCATAGGACTTCTTACGGAATATAATCCAATTGAAAGAGAAAACATGAATAATGAATATTGGAACGAGATAGGGAAAGAGGAAAAGAAAGAGCTCCGCACCTCATAATCCAAGAAAACACAGCAACTGAGTTTTGGCAGAGAAAGCATTGTTGTTCACACAGAAATTAAATATGTAAGAAAATATATATAAAAAATAATAAAAAGAAAAAAAAAAAAATAGAGATGTCAGCATCTTAATCTATGTCTTAGTCACCTTCCAATTGTCAATAAAGCTTCCATGTCTAAATGTGTTAGGTGACCAATTATTTTAAAGTTTTCGTGTGTGCGATGTCACCAATTATTTAATAGAGTTATGATAAATAGACTATTATTATCTCTTTTTAAATTTTAAAAAATTATTTTATTTTTCTATTTTAAAGATGACTATTTTAATTCTTTTCTAATTTAAAAGAGATTAAAAGTGTATTTTACTTAAAAATAATTTAATTTGATTTTTGTTAATAAAAATTAATCCACTGTAAAATTACTTCATTAATTTTTATATTATATCATATTTATATTTTATAGTAATTAAAATAATTAAATTCTGAATAAAGCCGGAAGGATAAGGCGGCACCGATTGAAAGTAAATAAGTTAGCCCTCATGTTATTCAGTCAACGCATTAATTATAATGTAAAGATGATAACTACTCGCATATTTAGATAACGTACAATCTCCTATTTTCTCCTGTTTTCAATTATGATGCAAGAGTATAAGGATAAAAATAAAAAAAGATAAAAATGTAAAAAATATATAAAGGAAAAAATAAAAAATAAGTTCATATAAATAAATGTGTATATAATATTATTTTAATATAAGTATATGTTCTTGTCAATTGCTATTATTTTAAGAAGTGAATATATCTTAAGTAGTTAAAAATCCTAATATTCTTATATTTCTTGTTCAATCTAAACCCTGCCGCAACATCCACAAAGTGTCGTCACTTATTTGTAGCACAGAAAAAAGGTATTATTTGGCCTCACACCGTTCTTTCCATTGACTCCATCCCTTGATATCACACAAGATTCATAGACACAGAGACGCAGAGAGATAAATGGGAGAAGAAAGTCATGCAGCAACAGAGACAGAGGAGACATTATTAACCTTACAAGGCCAAGCTAATATGTGGAACTACATGTTCAGCTTTGCAGATTCCATGGCCTTGAAATCTGCTGTGGAGCTTCGTATCCCCGATATCATACACCGTCACGGGGAACCAATCAGCTTAACCCAAATTTGACGAGACCATTGGATCACTGGTAGATGTAGGACGTGGGATAGGTGAGGCAGTGTCTGAGATCGTGAAATCCTATCCGCATATCAAGTGCATAAACTTCGATCTGCCGCACGTTGTTGCAACTGCGTCTAAATACGAGGGAGTCACTCATGTTGGAGGCGACATGTTGCAACATGTTCCAAGCCATTCCCAAGGCCGACGCCATTTACATGAAGGTATTTTTATTTACGTTTTGTTGGCCGGCAATTTTTTATTTTTATTTTTTTTTTAACTTTTACATCATCATTTTTTTAATTGATTAAAGGTTTTGTTTGGCAGATCTTATTACATCTGATAGTATAAAGGCTTGACAAATAATATTTGATGAAAATTGAAATTTTATAATTTTTATTATAACATTGTATAAAAATTTTGTATTATATAAAAATTAATCTTTTTAATAAACTTAATATTTTTTTTTGTCTTTTTATTATATCACAGAATACTTCATAGCTTTTTATTATTTATTTTTAATTAATCTAAAAGTTTTCGATGAATAATGTTCAACAATAATTTTGATATAATTTTTATTTATTATATTTTAAAAATTTATCTTTTGATAATATAATTAGATTAAATTAAGGCAAGTGATATTGTATTACTAATATATTAATAAATCATATTAAGTAAAATTAATTATGTAAGATTATTTAATATGTTATATATATTAAATATTGTATAAAAATAAAACATATTAAATAAATCTACACAATTTGGTGTTGTATGATTTCCCACATCACCCAAAAACTTTGGTTGCAGAGGAGGGTAAGATTATTATTATTATCTCAAAAAGATTAAGGAAGATGGGGAGAAAAAAAAAAAAAAAGGCTACCTGGTTCTATTTATGTTGTTTAAGAACTTTGGGTTCTATATGACTCATGATCCACATCTCTCTGTACCATTATGTACTGATGAATGATTAATGGATGTAGTGGATAATGCATGATTGGAACGATGAAGATTGTATCAAGATTTTGAAGAAGTGCAAGGAGGTAATACCAGAAGAGAAAGGGAAAGTTCTGATGTGGACTTTGCTCTAAAGCCAGAGGGTGATGGCATTTTAGACGACACTGGTTTTGTCTTTGATCTGCTTATGATTGCATATGCCTCAGGTGGAAGGGAGAGGACCGAGTTGGAGTGGATGAAAATATTACAAGAAGCTGGTTTCCCTTGTTATAGCATCATTACAATCAAAGCTTTGCTATCAATTATTGAGGCCTACCCTATTTGAATGAAATGTTTCCACTTTTATTTTCTGCTATTCTGTCTTCTTCTTCTTCTGTAATGCTATATAGCCAAATTAATAAATAACAAGTGGTTATGTGTTGTTTCATATCCAAATTCACCCTTTTATAAGAAAATTCATGTGAGTTATGTTAAATTGCACATCTTCGCTTACATTTAATTAATTTGTTTGATAAACATGTGACACTTATCATATTTCATATAAACTAATCTTGCACACTTAACCTATACTTGCTTTTGTAATGTAACACTTAAGATGATAATTAATATATAAATATAAATATAAGTATAAGAGTAGACATAAAATATTAGATCAAGGCTGACCCTGAGGTTAGTTTGGAAGGGCAACAACCTAACCTCTCAAATAATAAGGAATCCACGTCAATAAGTCATTAACTATTCTTAAGATCAGTCATCAAAATATGTTAACATTATATAAATATAACTCTTCAATTTCTCTCTCTTATCAGAAGAAGTGGGTTTAATGTAGTGATTTAATCCTTAGAGTTAAAACTCTACATTTTCATGCCTCAGATTCAAATTTGTTCCAATTCCTTTCAGGTTAAAATTTCTGAGTTGTTCTCCTACCTATTGACAAAAAATAAATTCAAATAAATATAATGTCATTGATGAATAAATATCAAGAAAAATAAAACATATCATATATACATTAGTTAAGATTTGGAAAATCTCCTTGCACGCTATATTTTAAACAATTACATTTGGCAAATATCAATAATTATTAAAAAAAAAGTTAAGCAAAAGTCAAGGTTTGACAATCTACTTTAACCCATTTTTTATGGCATGCACACTTTTGTATTACCTTGTTCAATTATATTAGTTCATTTAAGCATTTACTATTTACTAAGGTTAAAGAGAAATCAACCTAAATAAGATATTTTCCCTATTGCATTTTGAAAAAAATCTTTCTAAGATTCTCTATAATCCTTATGTTCTTGATGACTTCAATAAAAACTATTTTATCAGGTTCCAATAATTTAAAAAAAAAAACCACTTAAAATTAATCTCCAAATTCTAAATCCTAAAATCTCAAACCATAAAAAGAATATTAAAATACAACACTTTTGACTCAAAATCCTAAAATTCGAAACTCCCGCTCTTAAAAATCTAAATGCTGAGCTTAAAATCTTCTATCCTAACCTTAAAATCTTGTATCTCAAACTCTAAATCCAAACCTTAAACCCTAAAATAATAAACTTTAATCCTTAATTATTAAAACCTAAACTACAAAATGCTAAGCCTTTTTACTTGAAATACTAAAAGTGAGTATTATAGTAAAATCAGGAATTATGCAAAATGCCTTAGTCTTAGTAATGTTTATTGTTTCAATAAACTTTAAATACGTTATCAAAAAAAAAAAAAACCTTTAAATACTTTCACATGTTTCTTACGTTTTAGTCTAAATTTAAATACTATTATCCAAAGTACATGTTTATTATATTTAAGTCTATTTTTTTTTTAAAAAAAAAGCTAGTTTTCCAAAACCATATACCACTAAAAAGGATAAATCTTGTATTATATTCAAGGACATCATTCTTTTTTCTTTTTTTTTTTCATCTCTTTACCTTTTTTTTTTTCCTTTACAAAAATTTATGTTTCACTTTTAGGCTAAATTTGAAACAGATATGCTACATTTTCTAAATCATACACCCCTTAAAAATAAAACCTACATTATAAAAAAAAACAAAAACTTTAAACTATAATCTTGAAATCATAAAATGTAGGACTTTAACCTTTAAATGCTAAATCTGAAAATACTAAATGTTAAATCTTAAACCCTAAAATCATCAACTATAATCTCTATACTCTAAAATGCTAAATCATAAACTTTAAATACTAAAACCTTTTATATCCTAACACACTAAAATCTAAACTCTAAAGCCTAAACCTTCAGGCATGAATCGAATTCATAACACATTTTTGTTTTAACTTTCAAAAATAAAATTCTAGCATTCTCATACTTTAAGATTAAACTCTACTCCATTCATAAATACTTGATTTAGTGTTTAAAAGCTCACATTCCCATCTTATCTATGATCGAAAAAAAAATTCTAAGTCTTTAACATGAGGTTATGAGTATAACAAATTTTTGTCTTAACCCTCATCAATTGGTTATACTTTGGTTTGAATTTCTAAGTTCCTCGATGGCATCATGCCTTAGATGTTAATAATTTCTTAGCCATGTTGTTCTTTTCGTTACTATTTAATCAAGCACCTTTCACGTCAAAAAGAAAGTTTCCTAATTTAGATTATTCTCACTAAGAAACTGCTTGACTTAAAATTCTACGAAAATCACACAAAATTAACAACAAAATTAGAGAAAATTAGCCTCCAAATTAGAAATTCATGCCATGTGTCCATTTGAGGAATTTCAGTGGAACTCCTTTTTATAAATTAGCCTCCAAATTAGTCTTAGGCCTCCATCGATGTGCAGGCGTAGAATGAGTTGATGTGAGTCTTTTATACAACATGGAGAATTTTTATGAATAATTTTGGCTAGTCATATCAATGACGAGAAGAAAAGATAGCAAGTCGCGTCAAATTTGTGTAAATAAAATTTGGTTCCAATTATAGTAAACTATTTTATGTTAAGTAGTCAGTTTACCATGTGCACATTGAAATTAAACTCTTGACCAATAGTAAAATAGTCGACTATGGTCTACTACTAAATAGTGCATGATTGACATATTACTATATAATATTTGTTTTACCATGTGCACATTTGATTTTTGAATTATTCTTTTGCATATAATTGTTATTCAAATAATCAAATAAATTTAGGTAATCTTTCTTGGTGAAGTAGATATCTTAATTATAATTTTACCATAACAAATTCTTCAATTTACATATTACTATATCTTATTTCTAACTCAAGATAACTTAAAATAATAAATTACGGAATAAAGAAAATTTATATCAGTTCTTTTTATTTGCTTATTCAATCATTTTTTTATGGCTGCCCGTATAATCTCTCACCACCAAAGAAAATTACAAATCAATGTTTTGTCCACACCATAACTGAATTTTTAGAAAATTGATAACTTGTATATGCATGAAGGAATTCTAAAGCATATGATGAGAAAATTTGTCCCAAAAGAGAAGACATTGCCAAATTTTCACATATTTAAAGAAAGTTTGGATGGACCCTCCTCGCTCTAACTTTTCTTTTTCCTCTTTTTGTACTAAAAGTGATCAACATGAAGTAAATGGAGGGAAAAGAACAATATAGAATAATATTTTACCTTGGAACATTGAGTATGGCATGGAATTCTTGGACATAATCTTGTTCATTTTTCTTTTTTCAATTTGCTCCTTCTCCCATGATATATCATATACCCTTCTCATTCCAGAACAGACATAAAATGTAAGACTTAATATGATAATCAATATATAAATATAAATATTAGTATAAAAGGAGACATAAAATGTTAGATCAAGGCCGACCCTGAGGTTAGTTTGGAAGGGCAACAGCCTAACGCCCCCAAATAATAAGGAACCCATATCAATAAGTTAATAACTATTCTTAGGATTAGTCAGCAAAATATATTAACATTATACAGATATAACTCTTCAACGTTTCTCTCTTAATATGAGAAGTAGGTTTGACACAGTGCCGCAACTCTTAGAGTTAAAACTTTACATTCAAAAATCCTTTTAAGTTGGAATTCCTGAATTTTCCTCATACCTATTAACCAAAAAAAAAAAAATTCTCTCCCTTCACATAAATATAATGTCCTTGATGAATAAATATCAAGAAAAATAAAGTATATCATATACATAATAGTTAAGATTTGGAAAATCTCCTTGCACTGGCAAATAAATATTTATTAAAAAAAGTTAAGCAAAAGTGTCAGGGTTTGACAATCTACTTTAACTTCTTGTTATGACATGAAAATTTTTGTATTAGCTTGTTCAATTATATCAATTCATGTAATTATTTACTATTTACTAAGGTCAAAGAGAAATCAACCTAAATAAGATCTTTTCCCTACTGCATCTTGAAAAAAAAAAAAATCTTTCTAAGGTTCTCTATATTCTTATATTCTTCATATCATAAAAAAATCTTAAAATGCAACATCCTTAACTCTAAATCTTAAAATCAGAAGCTCCCACTCTTAAAATTCTAAATCCTAAAATTTTATATCCCAAACACTAAATCCAAACCTTAAACCCTAAACTAATAAACCTTAAATCATAATTACTAAAATCTAAACTATAAAATGCTAAGTCCTTTTACTTGAATTATGCAAAATGCCTTAGTTTTATTAATGTTTATTGGTCCAATAAACTTTAAATACCTTCACATGTTTCTTACATTATTGTCTAAATTTAAATACTATTAGTCAAAATACATGTTTGTTATATTTTAGTCTATTTTTTTTTTTTTTAAAAGCTAGTTTTCCTAAACCATAAACCACTAAAAACAACAAACCTTGTATTATATTCAAGGACATCATTCTTATTTTTATATTTCTTTACGATTTTTTTTTCCATAACAGAAATTTATGCTTCACTTTTAGGCTAAATTGATTTGCTTATGATTGCATATGCCTCAGGTGGAAGGGAGAGGACCGAGTTAGAATGGAAGAAAATATTACAAGAAGCAGGTTTCCCTCGTTATGACATCATCACAATCAAAGCTTTGCCATCAATTATTGAGGCCTACCCTATTTGAATCAAATGCTTCTACTTTTATTTTCTGCTATTCTGTCTTCTTTTGTAATGCTATTTCACCAAATTAATAAATAAGAAACATTTATGTGTTCTTCCATATCCGAATATACTCCTTAATAAGAATATTGTACGTGAATTTTGTTAAATTACATGTTCTACCCGAAACTCTATTTATGAGGTGAAAATATGACACTTGTATGACAAATCACATAAACTAATTTGCATATTCTGACATCACATGTGTTTTTTGTGACGAAGAGCTTTATAAAATAATCAATATATTCATTTTTTTAAATATAAGAAAATATATGAAATATTATATTTGAATAAACAAAACAACTTTATACAATGTAAAAATTTAGTTTATAAGAGTAGATATTATAACCTGTGCATAGCACGTGATTAAAACTCTAAGAGCATGTTTGGTTCATGGATTTGACAAATCTTATAATGGTCCATTCTCATATTGTGCATGTTAGGTTATTGTTAGAATAGTACTGGTCCATTCTAAGAATGCTCCATTCCATAAATTTGAAGAAACCACTATTTCAAAATATTTGGTGGTATTGGAATATTATGTGTTCATTTTAGTCATTTTAGTAGCTAAGAAGTAGTAATCTAAAAAAAAAAAGGTCTAAGTAGTTTTGTTTTTATTTGTCGAAAATAAATGTAAGAATCTATAAAATTTAATCTAGAGGGAATGGGAACAAGATCAAACTCGAGTGCTAAAGCTATAATTCATTGGATACCGACGTGATATCATACTGGTTGGAATGCCCAGGCAAAAATCCAAGATTTGCTTTTGTCAAATAATAAGTGCTACCAACAGGAAAAAATGTATTGCTATTACACTGTAGTTATTGCTGAACCAAAAGCAAAACTAACGCTAAAAGTATGATTGGCTATGAAAATCAATTTACATTCAATTTTCCAAACCATGATCCACTGCTATTTCCACTTATTCTTGAGTGGTTGAACTACATACACAGTGTTAATGTTAGATGGGAGGTGGCTTTACCACCATGGATGTAGTGCAAATGCTATAGCTCAAAATTTCATCTGCAAAACAACAGCCCATTTGTTGCTTTAATATTGTATTTGCATCACAGTACACCATACAATTTGGCGTTGCATTTTAACGGCAAAATACCATTTAAAATGGCGTTTTCTTGCCTTCTATAAAAATGTAATAGATTGAGAAATAATTTTAATTTATAATATTTTGATAAATAATTAAAATTTTTGTATTTTTAGATAATTTTACCTGTATCATCCTTCTTCTTTTTTCCTATTAACTTGTTTTTAAATTCTTTTTGATTAGACTAACCTTTATATTAGTAAATAATTTTGGATAAGTGTTTGCACAATTTGAAATAATTTAGGAAAACAGCTTCCACTAAACTTTTAGTTAAGATATATGTTTGCATAATTTATTGTACTGAGATAAGTACTTTTGTGGTATAACTACTCAATTTTATTAAACTCAAAATTAAGAAGATAAATTGGCCCAAAAAGCAAAAGCCAAGATGGGTCAAGAAAGGCCTATCATAGAGGAGACCCAAAGAAGCCCAATAAAGGGCACCAAAGGTACACTACCAAAGTTAAACGTTTGTTTAGTTAAATTTCTCCTCTAAATCAATTATTTCAAGTACTTAAGATGAGACAATATTCTAAAAGTGGTTCCCCAAGGGAACGTTACAGTAAGTAAACTCATAAGGGATCAAGAAAAGGTTGTTAAGAGAGGCACCTCCTGATGAAATTAAGGCTGGGAAAAGCCTTTGGATAAGGCGTTAGGAAAAAGTTGTTGAGGATGGTAGCCCTTGATGAAGTTAAGGCCAGGAAATGTCCCCTGATAAAGCATCGAGAAAGGGTCGTTGAGGGAGGCAACCCCGATGAGCTTAAACATGGAAAGAGCCCCACTTGGCCTAAGTATGATACATCATGAGAAGGTTGTTGAGGGAGACTCCTGATGAGAGAAAAGAAGGTTAGTTCAGGAGGCCAAACTTAAACGCATCCTGAGCTAACTGCCAAGACCATGGCACTTTAGTAGACTATCCCCTTGACATTGCCACCTTAATTTCTTAGTCATTTCCCTAATTAGGTATCATCTTGTCTTAGAAGTCTTCTAATGCTCATTTTACCCGATTCACCCATCTTTTACCCATTAAAAGACAGGTTCAGCAGCCCAGTACATGGGAGACAAGCACTACCCATATCCACCAACGATAAGATGCCAAAACATCCCGAACCAGACAATTGAAAGTCCTGCAAAAGCTGGCGCACGAATTTCCGAAGCAGAGGATGTCAATCAATCAGCGTGTGATACCTCAACGTTAATAAATGAGATATTTTGGTGACTCATGTGCACCTCACGTGACTCCAATAAAGCCTAGCCCATTATTTTCACTATAAATAGTTAATCTTACCTCACCGTTTGAAAAAAGACATTATTCACCATACAGAAACTACTATTTTTGAGAATACATTATAGACCACAATACTGTTACTCTATCAAAATAACATCAGCCACCAGAAACCATCAACCCTTACCAGATAGCATTATTTTGAGTCGTGATTTTATCCCTTTAGCCAAGTCTGTTACAGTCACGAAAACACACATAGAGGATAGTCATGACATTGCTCTTGAAAGTAAGACTTTTCCACAGGAGTGACATCTCCAAGCCTAATGCATCACTATATATTCATTCACAGTGCTTAGTTGATCACTCAAGTAAAATCCAAAGATCCGACCATTCCCACAAGCGGCATCTTCATTGGCATATAAAATCAACTCTTCATATAAAAGCAAAAAAATGTCAAAACATGTGGTAATTTTCTTTTCATTTTTGTTTTAATATAATGGTTTAGGTGTGTAAATTCTTGGGCATACCAAGGGCAAGGGAGGTGTTAAGTTGAAAGAATGTTTATTGAAGTATATATTATTACTCATTATAGATTCTCAAATCAACAATAAGATTTAAGACTGTGTTATCGTGAAATATAATTTGAATTTTTATCAATTAGACTAACCTTGTTGATAAATGATTTTGGACATAAGTGCTTTCACATATTTAAAATAATTTAGGATAGTAACTTTCACAAAACTATTAGCTAGGGCCCAAAATGTGAGGAATAATAATGTATCAAATGGTGGATATATCACTTCATGAAATAAAATAAAGTGCATACATATCCTTTAGTTAAATGCATATATATATATATAATGATGACATTTCTAGATTAATTTCTTGACAGTAAGACTTTTCCACAGGAGTGACATCTCCAAGCCCAATGCATCACTATATATTCATTCACAGTGCTTAGTATTGGCATGTAAAATCAACTCTTCATATAAAAGCAAAATAATGTCAAAACATGTGGTAATTTTCTTTTCATTTTTGTTTTAATATAATGGTTTAGGTGTGTAAATTCTTGGGCATACGAAGGCGAAGGGAGGTGTTAAGTTCAAAGAATGTTTATTGAAGTATATATTATTACTCATTATAGATTCTCAAATCAATAATGAGATTTAAGACTATGTTATTGTGAAATATATTTGAATTTTTATCAATTAAATTAACCTTATTGATAAATAGTTTTGGACATAAGTGATTGCACATATTTAAAATAATTTAGGATAGTAACTTGCACAAAACTATTAGCTAAGGTCCAAAATGTGAGGAATAGTAATGTATCAAATGGTGGATATACCACTTCTTGAAATAAAATAAAGTGCATACATATCCTTTAACTAAATGCATATATATATATATATATATATGTGTGTGTGTGTGTGTGTGTGTGTAATCATGGCATTTCCACAGGTGACATCTCCAAGCCAAATGCATCGCTATATATTCATTCACAGGGCTTTGTTGATCACTCAAGTCAAATCCAAAGACCCGACCATTCCGACAAGCAGCATCTTCATTGGCATATAAAATCAACTCTTCATTCAAAACAAAAAAAAAATGTCAAGACATGTGGTAATTTTCTTTTCAGCATCTTAATCTATGTCTTAATCACCTTCCAGTTGTTTATAAAGTTTTCGTGTCTAATTTAATGTATTACGTCACCAATTATATAATAGAGTTCCTGTATTTAACCTAATGTGCCACGTTACCAATTATACAATCAAATTACTTTGTCTAACCTCTTATAGTATGTTACCAATTATTTAATAGGGTGGTGTTAGATCGACTATTTTCATTTTGTTTAAATTTAAGAAAAAACCATTTAATTATTTTTTAATTTAAGAAGTACTAAAAGTATATTTTACTTAAAAATAATTTAATTTGATTTTTATTAACAAAAATTAATCCACTGTAAAATTACTTCATTAATTTTTTTTTTATATTATATCATATTTGGAATTTATAGTAGTCAAAATAATTAAATTCTGAATAAAGCCAGAAGGATTAGGTGGCATCCAATTGAAAGTAATTAAGATAGCCCTGG
The DNA here is from genome assembly GCA_022379115.2 of Bauhinia variegata. Lineage (NCBI taxonomy): Eukaryota > Viridiplantae > Streptophyta > Magnoliopsida > Fabales > Fabaceae > Bauhinia > Bauhinia variegata. Next base: position 2,859,449 of record CM039432.1, read on the forward strand.
TGTCATTCAGTCAATGCACTAATTATAATGTAAAGAGAATAACTACATGCATATTTAGATATGTCCACCCGACCTACGTACAAAAAAGTAAAAAAATGTATAGAAGGAGAGATATAAGAAATAAGTATATATAAATGAATGTAAATATAATATTATTTTAATAAAAATATATGGTCTTCTCAATTGGTATTATTTAAAGAAGTGAGTCGTAGTTTAAATGGTTAAATTTTTTTTAATATTTTTTAAATATTATAAAGCGTTAGTATTCTCATAATCTAATCTTTTGTTTAAACTCAACTTCGCTTTCATATATACAGAGTGTCCCTACTTATCTATGGCAAAAAAAAAAGACAAAAGTTATTATTTGGGCACTCTCCTTTTTCTCCCTTGACTCCATCGCTTGATATCACACAATTAAAGAAACTCAAGATTCATAGACAAGGAGACACAGAGAGAGATTGAAGATGGAAGAAGAAACTCATGCAGCAACAGAGACAGAGGAGATATTATTAACCTTACAAGGCCAAGCTAATATATGGAAGTACATGTTAAGCTTTGCAGATTCCATGGCCTTGAAATCTGCTGTGGAGCTTCTTATACCCGATATCATACACCGTCACGGTGGACCGATCAGCTTAACCCAAATTTTGGCGGGTATTTCTGATGCACCATCTCCAGACATCACGTGCCTCGCACGCATCATGAGGCTGCTGGTCCGGAGAAAGATCTTCAGCGCACATCAGGCAATCGACGCCGGAGACACACTCTACGGATTGACCCACTCTTCAAGATGGCTCTTCAGTGAGTCCGGATCCGGGTCGGAGCCGAGCCTGGCCCCGCTGGTTTTGATGGAGAACCATCCGTGGGCGATGGCGCCGTGGCACTATCTGAGCCACTGCGTCAGGGAAGGTGGCTTTGCCTTCAAAAAGGCTCATGGGAGGGAGATTTGGGAGTTTGCATCGGAGAATTCAGAGTTTAACAAGCTCTTCAATGATGGGATGGCGTGTACGGCCAAGATTGTGATGAGCGCAATCATCTCAGGTTACAAAGATGGGTTCGAGAGCGTTGGATCACTGGTAGATGTAGGAGGTGGGATCGGTGAGACAGTGTCTGAGATCGTGAAATCCTATCCGCACATCAAGTGCATAAACTTCGATCTGCCCCACGTTATTGCAACTGCGTCTAAATACCAGGGAGTCACTCATGTTGGAGGTGATATGTTCCAAGCCATTCCCAAGGCCGACGCCGTTTTCGTGAAGGTATTTTAATTTTCGTTTTGTTGGTAGTTTTCCTCTTGACTTTTTGTTTTACCTTTACGTCATCATTTTTAAACTGATTAAACGTTTGTTTAACACATAGTAATAAGTTTGATAATACAAAAGTCTTGTAAGATAATATTAAATAAAAATTTACTATTATACAATATTTAATATAATATTATATAAAAAGTAAAATGTGTTATTTAATACTTTGTATAAACAAAATATCATATAAAAGTAAAATATGTCAAGTAAATATATACAATTCCACCTAATACAAATTAACACGTATAAAAAAAAAATGCTGAGGAAGGTAAGATTATTATTATTATTATTAGTTCAAAAAAAATTAATGAAGATGGAAAAAAAAAGGGTTACGTGGTTCTATTTATGTTGTTCAAGAACTTTGTCTTCTGTACGACTCATGATACACTTCTCTCCTTACCATTGTTTACTAATGGATGATTAATGGATGTAGTGGATAATGCATAATTGGAGCGATGAAAATTGTATCAAGATTTTGAAGAACTGCAAGGAAGCAATAGCAGAAGAGACAGGGAAAGTTATCATTGTGGACCATGTTCTAAAGCCAGAGGGTGATGGCCTTTTTGACGACACTGGTTTTGTCTCTGATTTGCTTATGCTTGCACATGTCTCAGGTGGAAGGGAGAGGACTGAGTTAGAGTGGAAGAAAATATTACAAGAAGCAGGTTTCCCTCGTTATAAAATCATCACAATCAAAGCTTTGCCATCAATTATTGAGGCCTACCCTATTTGAATCATGTGCTTCTACTTTTATTTTCTGCTATTTGTCTTCTTCTTCTGTAATGCTATTTCGCCAAATTAATAAATAAGAAACATTTATGTGTTCTTCCATATTCAAATATACCCTTTAAGAAGAATATTGTATGTGAGTTTTATTAAATTGCATGTTCTACCCAAATTCTATTTTTGAGGTTAACATATGACATTTGTAATGACAAATCACGTAAACTAATTTGCATATTGTGATCCCCACACTTGCTTTTGTGATGAAGAGCCTTACATAATAATCCATATATTTAATTTTTAAATATAAGAAAATATGTAAAATATTATATTTAGATAAATAGAGTAAGTTTACATGATGTAGAAATTAAGACGGATAGAATAAGTTTATAGGGATAGATATTATAACTCATGCATAGCACGTGTTTAAAACTCTAAGAGCATGTTTGGTTTATGAATTTGACAAATTTTAGATTCTCATATTGTGCATGTTTGGTTAATATTGGACTAGTAATGATCCATTCCTTAAATTTAAGGAAATTAGTATCGCCAAATATCTGGTGGTATTGTACTATTTATATGTTCATTTTAGTCCTTTTAGTTAGGTGAATGCTTTTAATATATTGGATGAAGTTTGTTTATTAAAAATTATGAGTTATTTTGGTCATTTTGTTAAAAACCACATGTTATTCTTTGCATACTAAAAATTTATTCATCTATTCTCATTGCATATCAAATGTAATAATAGAGCCTTCTAGTCCATTTTCTATTATCTTCTCATTTATACATTAGATTATTCTAAGAACCAATCATGCTCTTAGTAGTAATCTAAAAAGAAAGTCTATGTAGTTTTTTAATTTATCAAAAATAAATAGAGGAGTCTTAGAAATTTAACCTAGAGAGGGACTGGAGGCAAGGTCAAACTCAGAGTGCTAAAACTATAATGCTGAGATATTACCAACCCAGTTAAACCCACTCGATGAAGTCTAAATGGTTTACTAAAGAAAGAAAATGAAATAAACAATAAATAAGCGGTGTGTTGGTTGAGGAACTTAAAAAAACAGGAGTATATACTTTTAATCCATTGGATACTCACGTGATATCATACTGGTTGGAATGCCCAGGCAAAAATCCAAGATTTGCTTTTGTCAAATAATGTAAGTGCTACCAATAGGAAAAAAAAATGCATCGCTATTACATCGTAGTTATTGCTGAACCAAAAGCAAAACTAACTCTAAAAGTATGATTAACTATGAAAATCAGTTTGACATTCAATTTTCTAAACCATGATCCATGGCTATTTCCACTTATTCTTGAGTAGTTGAACTATATATACCGTGTAAATGTTAGATGGGTGGTGGCTTTACCACCATGCATGTAGTGCAAATGCTATAGCTCAAAATTTCATATGCAAAACGACAACCCATTTGGCGTTTTAATATTGTATAACAATACACCTTACAATTTCGTTGCATTTTAACAACAAAACGCCATTTAAAATGGTGTTTTGCGTTCTCTTATAAAAATGTAGTAGATTGAGAAATAATTTTTAATTAATAATATTTTAATAAATAGTTAATTTTTTTTTTTTGGGGATAATTTTGCCTATCTCATCCTTGTTTTTTCCGTTTAACTTGTTTGAAAATTAGCAATACATATTACGTCTAGCTAGTTCGGTGGTTTATGTGAAACCTACCAAATAATTTATTAGAGATTGCTATTAACGTCTTAAAAGTTAAGTCGTTCAATTCCTTCCAAAAAGACTAGAAATAATGGCATGATATAAGAAAAAGTAATAAATTTCAAGAATGCTTTTTGATGTTGTCAAAAAGTAGATATGGAGAATAAGTTATAATCTAGTGTCTCCAGAAGAGCAATCTTTATTCATCCACTAAGAGGATATATATACACAATGAAAGTGAAACTCTAGTCCTAAAAAGATAATATTTATTTAATAAATTACAAATAAATAAATGTTAAGTCAACGCTAAGAAATATTTTATTAAATGGGCATCTAAAATCAAAATATTCATCACACTCTACTCTTAGATGCCTATTAGGTACCTCATTAAAAACCTTATTAAGAAAACCCTGTGGAACAAAAACCTAGTGTGAAAAAAAGTAAACAATTATTTGTATACGAAATCAAATGTAGCCTCATTAAGAACCTTACTAGAAAAATCCAATGGAAAAAAACCATAGTTAAGGGAAAAAGAGTACGAAGTGTATCAATCAAATTATTTGTGTTAATGAACTCTAATATTATACAAGATTCTTCAAATATTGTAGAAGTTAATATCACAGTAACAAATTTGCTAGATTATCATATAAACGAACTAGTTAAATTGTACTAAAACTTGGTTCTTCAAGACCAAATATTTCTTTACCATTCTTACGAGTTCTAAAAAGAATGTATGTCTATATTTAGCGATTGTAATGGATATAATTTATACATATAAAATCACTTTAGCATTTATACTATATGAGCATTTTAATACAAGTTCTCTTTATAAGTAATTTATAGCTTTAGAAGCTCTTTAAAAACTTTAATATTAAATTATCAACACAAATTTGCTAATATGCAGACAAATGGATCATTCCTGTATATATATTTTCTTTAACAAATATTAACTCAAACGATTGTATAAATTATTTTAGACAAATCAAATCTTTCAAGGATGTCATTATTGAATGAGTCAACTACAACAATATTCATTAAACACAAATAATATCATTCATGTATTGTTAGACTAAATAAGTATCATTATATTAATGCCAGTTATTTACAAAAAACCATGGAGTATCATTTTTTTTGTATTCACATAAAAGCCCTTTTATCCATAACTGGTTTCTCACTTCTAATGTTTAGACGGCAAGTCCAAAATTATTCACTTTTTAAGCAAATCTCAATTGCTTCTTTTCATTTTTGGCCAATCATTTCTTTATTTATAGCAAATTTTTACTATTGATCCACAATATCACATAGCGCTATATTATATAAGACACATTGTTGACAATATTAATTTTATTCTGGTTCCATCATATTCTATAGAGATCTCATTATTTTCATAGCTTTCAAATGCCTGAGTTTCCTTTGAAACTAAAACATTAGTTATGTCTAGTAACTCTTCTAGAGTTACCTCTAGTAACTCTTCTAGAGTTACTATATCCTCAATTTGGCCATATTTGATTCTTAGCTCTTTTTCTTTTCAAGCATTTTATCTGTGGAGTTAGTGTGTTTATAATTATACTTTCATTGGAGGAATAATAGTCGGTACACATGATTTTAAGCACTTTTACTAGTCAAGCAATGTGTTTGACAGTTTGTACAAATGAATTATTATATGAACTTTTGATTCATATTTGTTTTACATAAGATCAAGGTGATAATTCATTTTAAATATTCTCTTTTTCTAACTGCTTATTCTCTCCCCTAATGTTGGAATAAATAATTTATCGAAAAAACAAGTGGCAAACTAAGCCACACATAAATATCTTTTTAGTGACTCAATATATATCACTTATATATAGAGATCTATATCCAACATATATTTTTAACTTCCATTGAGGTCCCATCTTAATACATTGTGGTGGAGCAATTAACAACGCATTCAAAGATGGGATATACTTGGCTCTTGACTATAAACAAATTATGAGAGGAAGTTTGAATAACTTGTTGGCATGATGTGAATCAATGTTACAACATGAATAATCACATGTTCCTAAATCAATTTTGGAAGTTTAGATTTCATAAGTAATGGTCTTGCAATTAATTCTAGGTGCCTGCAAGTCCATTTTATGTATTTCAATAGTCACTTTAAAAAGTGAATTTGTTAGCATTAACTAAGTGTCGCTAAACTAGATATAATTAAGGCATTATGCTCTTTAATTCAATTTTTTGAATAAGTAATTCATAAACTTCAGATTATGAGTTAATCCAAATATGTGATCATTTAGTTGATGTATCAATCAAAATTAAGGAGTATCTAATCCACTTGGTAGGTCTACAAGCCTATAAATATTTTCACCTCATGTACATCCTAAAAGATGAAGGATTCACTATCACTTTTGCTAATGCAAATAAATTTTCTTTGAGAAGAAATAACACATAGAAAACTAAGCATTTTAATCTTCTGGCTCTTCAATGAAAGTCCACGTGATTTTTTAGTTACTTTCGCATCATTGTTGACTCGAGATGGCTCAACTGGTTATGCCAAACAATAAACTTATTTTGACTTGTAAACTTATGGTTTACAACAACATATGTTTCAATTGTACTAATATATATAGTACAATTGGAGAAAATGCATATAATATCTTAAGGTAAACATTTACTACTTCTTCATGAGCTTTTCATATGATTTCCATTCCTCCAGTTCTTCAAAAGCCCTCAATTACCTCTGCACTGCGAAATATGATAGTAACATTATCTTTGTATGATAGAAATAATGTAGTATCATATAATATGTGAAATTGATATAGCTTAAATATGAAGGTAAATAACTTAAATTTATTAAATGTAAATTAAATAATGAACTACAACAATAATCTCTTATGCATACTCTCATCACCTTCAAGTAAAATAAATTTGACACATTTAATTATCATATTAACATGGCCAAAATTAAATACATCATCTCATTGAACAAAATTTTCTCAATAATTAATCTGTTTCTTTCATTGATGTGAACAAAAAAGCATTGAGAAGATGTTTAAATGTGAGACAGTTACAAACTTAGTGGCCTTTACTTGCCAAAATGATAGTGGTTTTCTGATTATCCATTTACCACTTTTCTTCATGGCTCTCCCACTTTTAGTGGATAGTATTATAACCAATACTATATTTACCTAGTTATGACCATGTATGTCCTCGTATTTCTTGATAGCTTCTCCATCCACTTCAAATAATAGAGAAAAATCATTTTGAGATAATGGCTTGTGATTATTATAAAAAAATTATTTTCTTTACTACAAAATAAGAGATATATCCAACAAAATAACAATGAATAATATCCATAAATTCCCTTTCCTTGAAAGCTGGGACTTGAGATGCATAACCAAATATGTGTTACATGGGGTCTAAACATAACCTTTATAATACACCTTACACTTTTGAATATTTCAAATTGAGTGCATAATCGTTTTATAATTTAAAATAATGAAACGCATAGATAATCTAAGAATAAATAGTCTTAAATAACACTCATAAGTATCCAAACATTTGTCATAATAATATGTTAAAAGTATGACGAAGAATAAACCAAATACTAACAAATGATTCAACATGATTAACAAATGCCCAAAGTATGGGTTACTCCATAAGTCCCATACAATATGAAGTATGCTCAAATAGCTATCTCAAAGTACCATGACATTGTACCAGAGGGCTTAGTAAAGGAATAAGTTAGTTTTAACCACTCAAGTAATATACATTTACCAAATATAAATACTATAAAATGATAGATATGTTCTCTATAATTGAAAACAAAGGTAAAATATTCACCCAAATATACTCTAACATTCATATGCCATATATAATCGACTAATTAATCGCATAATATCTTAATTTACGTTGAGTTAGAAGATGGACACAATAAGTGAGATTATTATGACATAAATAGGAGACAAAATTGATGAATGTCACTTGTTTCATTTTAGTATAATGTGAAAATTTAGATAGGTGTAACGTTGATTCTGTTAAACCATGTATACAATTATCAAAGGAAATTCAGCAATCATACTTTATCCATATATGACAAAAATTACTCTTATCATAAGAAGATCAATAAATATGCTCATAAAAATTAATATGTATAAACATAATTTAATATATTAGCTATAGTACCAAGGAAATAAAAATGCACTAGAACTAAAAAAAGAAGAAAAAATTATTTAATCTATTGTACTTTATTCAATAAATAATTAACCAATGCCTATATGTCATCAATGGAGTCGTGGCGCATGATAGTGCATTTGACTTTGATCTAAATAAAAAAGAAAAAGAAAAACTATGTATAATTATATATAAGTATAGATAGTTTCAAGATCTATTTTGAATGCAGATAACTTCTGAATCTATAATTTTATATCAATTAGGTAGATAACTTCATCAAATAGATAGATAACTTTAAGATCCATTGAGTGTAAATAACTTTTGGATCTACAATTTTATAGCATTTAGGTAGATAACTTCATCAATTGGATGAATAATTTTAAGATCCACTTTATTCTATTTAAATGGATAATTTTAGGATCTATTTTATTGAAAATTAATTGTTCATAATAAAATTCTTTATATTTGAATGGATAACTGTGGGATCCACTATTTATCAAATTAATTGTTGATAATAAAATTCTTTACTCATATTTGGATGGACAACTTCAGGATCCACTCTATATCGAATTTGTTAATGATAATAAAATTTCTCATACTTCTGGATAAGGGTGTATCAAATGAATTAAATTGCCTCATACTTATGGAGGAGGAAAATCAAAAGAATTAAATTATCTCATACTTTTGAATGAGATAAATTAAAGAAACCAAAAATCAAATTTTCTTATGCTTTTGAATGAGAAGTATTAATGAACTTGAATTGTCTCATAAGGAAAAAATTAATTACTTTCATACTAGCGATGAAAACCAATTAAATAATTAAAACAATAGAAGTTCAATAAATATTTAAAACTAATTGAAATAGTGTAGGTAGTGCATACCTGACGATGGAAATCCTTTTCTTGTTAATAGGAAAATAACTTCATAATGGCTCTTTCTCTTAAAAATTAGAAGCGGCTCTTTCTCTTGAAAATTAAAAACTACAATACTTAGTTGGTTGATAGAGTCTGGTGCTAATAATGTATTGTGAAAAAAGTAGATACAAAGAATAGAATTGAGAGAAGAGAAAATCTAGTGCCTATAAGAGAGCAATTTTTATTCATCCACCAAAAGAATATATATACACAATGACAGTGAAATCTTAGCCCTAAAAGGATAATGTTTATTTAATAAATTATAAATAAGTAAATGTTAAATTAGTCCTAAAGAATATTCTATTGAATGGTCATCTAAAATCAAAATATTCATAACATTTGACAATATTTTCTTTTCATATTATGCCATTAATTCAAGAAAAGATAGAGTTTCCAGTTAACATAAAAAACTAGTGCCCCAGCAAATGTTAATAAGTCCATTTATTTTGTGAAGTTGATTTACATCCAATAATACCCTTTCCTGCGAAAATACTGAAGTCAGTAGCTGAAAAAGACTGCCTTATCTACATTGGGATGCCTATTGAGTATGGTGCTGTTTAATATGTCATTCGAATATGCCTACGATTTATCACTCACATTTGAGGCTTTGTCTATTATTTTCTTGGACCGAAGTACACGTTTGCACAGTTTATTGAGATAAGCACTTACGTGGTAATTGTTTTTTAATTTTGTTTTTACATAGCATAAATTCCCTGGCATACAAAGGTTAAGCCTTGAAATTTAGAGAATGTTTATAGGAATATTTATTGATTTCTCATTAAAAGATTCTTAAATTAACAACGAGATTTAGACTACGTCCTGGTAAAATATGATTTGAATTCTTTTTAATTAGATTAACCCTTTATTGATAAAGGGTTTTGGATAAGTGCTTGCATAATTTGAAATAATTTAGGAGAGCAGCTTTCATATAACTATTAGCTAGGGTACATGTTTACATAGTTTATTGTGATGAGATCAGCACTTCTGCGGTGTAATTTCTAGAATTTATTAAGCTCAAAATTAAGAAGATAAATCAGCCCAAAAAACGAAAGGCCAAGATGGGTCAAGAAAGGTCCACCATAGAAGAGACCAAAAGAAGCCTATAAAGAGCAGTAATGATACACTCTCGAAGTTAAGTCTCTGTTTAGTTAGATTTTTCCTTTAGATCAGTCATTTAAAGCACTTAAGATGAGGCAATATTCTAAAAATGGTTCCCCAAGGGAACGTTATGGTAAGTAAACTCATAAAGCATTAGGACAGGGTTGTCAAGGGAGGCACCCCTGGCAAAGTTAAGGCTGGGGAAAACCTTAGGTTAAGGTGTCAGGAAAAGGTTACTGATGGTGATACCCCTAATGAAGTTAAGGTTGGGGAAATTCCCATGATAATATGTCAAGAAAGGGTTATAGAGGGAGGCACCCCTAATGAGGTTAAAGATGGAGAAACCTTAGGATGAGGTGTCAAGAAAAGGTTGCCGAGGGAGGCTCGATGAGATATCAGAAGATTAGTTCAGGAGACTAGGACCAAGATGCATCTTAAGCCAACTCCCAAGATTCAAAGGAATTTTGCAAGGCCTTAGTAACACAAGATCAGGAGTTCTTGTGTAAAGAGGTATCAATGCGAGAACTATCTGAGAGTTAGTGGCTTGTTTGGCTTTTAACTAAGGAATAACCAGAAAATAGATGTTATTAAAGTGGCCTCTTAAAATGATATTCTAAAATGAACAAGTGTAGGAGTAAGAGGTTCTTAGGAGTGCGACATTTCCAAATTAATATCTTGACCATTTCCCTATTCAGGTATCATTTTTTTTGACTTAGTTTAAGTCTTTAATTTCTTCTAAAAGTTTTCTAATCGCTTATTTTTACCCTTCTGACCCATCTTTTACCCATTAAAAGACAAAGGTTCAACAACCTAGTACTTGGGAGACAAGCACTACCACGCCACTGATGGTAAGACCCGAAAACATCCCAAACCAAACAAATGTAGGTCCTGCAGAAGCTGCTCATGAATTCCCGGAGCAGAAGATGTCGATCAATTAGTGTGCAACACCTCAACCCTAGTAAATGAGATATTTTGGTGACTCATGTGCACCTTACATGACTCTAATAGAGCCTTGCCCATTATTTTCACTATAAATAGCTAACCTTGCCTCACCATTTAGAAAAGGACATTATTCACCATTCAGAAACTCTACTATTTTTTGAGAATAGATTTCAGACCATAATACTATTACTCCGCGAAAATAGCATCAAACACCAGAAACCATCAAACCTTACCAGAAAGCATTACTTTTAGTCGTCATTTTAGCCCTTCAGCCAAGTCTGTTATAGTCATGGAAATACACTCAAAGGATAGCCACGAGAATGCTCTTGAAAGCAAGACTTTCCCACATGAGTGACATCTCCAACCCCGAGGTGTTACCATATACTCATTCAAAGTGCTTAGTTGATCACCTAAGTTAGATTCACAGATTTGTGCCACTCCCGTAAGCAGCATCTCCATTTGTGTATAAAATCCACTCTCCATATAGAAGCAAAAAAATGTCAAAACATGTGATAATTGTTTTTTTTTTTTTTTCATTTTTGTTTTCATAAAGTTTAGGTGCATAAATTCTTGGCAGTACTAAGGGCAAAGTATGTGTTAAGCTCAAAGACTGTTGTTCATTGAAGTATTTACTAACTACTTGTTATATATTCTGAAATCAATAATAAGATTTAAAACTACGTTCTCAGAATTTGAATTTTTATCAATTAGACTAATTTTGTTGATAAATGATTTTGGACATAGGTGCTTGCACAAATTTGAAATAATTTAGGATAGTAGCTTTCACAAAACTATTAACTAGGGTCCAAAATGTGAAAAATGGTAATTTATCAAATGGTGGATATAACACTTCTTGAAATAAAACAAAGTATATATGCTTCAATTAAACACACATATATTGATGACAATGTTATTAGCATCAAATATAGCAATTACCTTATTTAGTCAAAGCAATGAAAGCATTAGACTTGCAAGAAATTGAATCAGTCCAAACAAGTTAGGCGAAGAATATCTTAAATTAATTAAGTGAAATATATTTTTAGTCCCTTCTAGAATTGGAAAGAACTAGAATGGTCTTCCTTAGATTAGGGAAATCAAAATAGTCCCTCTTAAATTTAAATAGAGATCAAAATAGACACTATTATAACTGTTAAATAATTGGTGATGTGGCACATTGGTTAGACATGGAAGCTTTCTTGGCTACTGGAAGCTAACTAAGACATAGACGAGGACGCCAACCAAGATACTGACGTGGAAAGTATAATTTATCTATTTTTTATCATAGATTCAGCTATTTCATTCGACAATTTTTTTTTTTTTTTTTGATGAAGCTGATGCTTTCTTCTCCTTTGCAAAGTGAATTTGCTTCCTCACAAGTGCAAAACACTCTTTCCTTTCCTCTGTCACGTTGGAAAATCGAAGGTGATTGTAAAAATACAGCCACCTCAATGGCTGCAATAACAGGAAAAATCTTCCTTTTCGAACCATATGGCCAAAACCCATTAATTGTTGGAGGCGTAAATAGCATTTGATTAGTATAACCAATAAAACCAGAAATCATTGATACCCAAATAGACATAATGTATAAATTATTTACAGTACGTGGGTTTGGAGAAGTTTTTTTTTTTTTGTGAACCATGTTTATGCTGTGAATTATCTGCAATGAGTTTGGAAAATCCGGTTTTCAGTTGAATTGTTACCATGCATCATTCTTTTTCATGTCATCAAATTTAATATATGGAAGATGACAGCCAAAAAAAAAAAAAAAAAATCTAGCTTTATACAAAGGTATTTGTACAAGATAACATAAGTTGCGTGAAATTGTTGGCATCTCCATCCACTGAATGAACTGTATTATAAAAGATAAAATGGAGCAGTGCAAAGAAGTTGAAATCCACGCTGTTACGCTTCACCACAATTTCTTATTACACTATTTCAACGACCAATCACTTGGTTTCTTTATAGTTACATCTCATTTATTTCAATGTTAAATATGCCAAAAAAGGCAAACTTGAAACAACCTTTGAAATAAGTGAATCAAAATCAATTGAATTTATTTTGAGAGTAAAATTCTTCTCTCTTCGAAGTGCCATTAAAAGGTGTTGTACCTATAAGACGTTGTAACTATTATTTAAAAAACTATAATTGACCCTTGGTGCAAACAAGAAGAAGTGTAAAACTGTTGCCCCTAATGTTGCAGCATAAAGTTGCTGCCCTGTTATTTACTAGTACTAGAAAATTCATATTAAAACAGAATTCTTCTTATAGTAGTAAAATATAATTTATCATAAAACATAATTCCTCCAATGACAATAAATCAAAATTAATCATAAAACATGACTCCTCTTGTAATAGGAAAAGAAAAATAATGCCAATAACTGTCATGCTACAAAGTTATGTGCCACAAAAAAAAATGATTAAGTGCCATGCAAAAAATGCTTCACTCTATATAATTGGACCATCTCTTAGCTTGCAGCTTCTATGGTTTGCTTATGCAATCTTTCTTGCAGGTTTTGTTGTTATGACCAATAAGTCCACACTTAGCTCGTCTCTATATTTTAGAAGTCTCTGTAGGTGGTTGAGTCTTAACAAGGTCCTTTTTTCTTAGCTTTTTGATCTGCCTCTTTTCTTCTTTAGTTGTGATATGTCTTCACCAAGTACAAGATCCCACATGTCCTGACCATTGACAGGCTGCATATAATGTTCATGCACTTTCATAAATGTCTCATTGGTCAAGATATAATGCACAAATTTCTCTGGGTTGAAGTGTCTCCATCCAATTGTTGCAATTGTGTGCGCACATGGAACCTCACATAGGTCCCATGACCTACAAGAACAAGTCTTATTGAAGCTCGCCCTACAATGTCGTTACTCTAGGTTGCGGTCAAATTAAAAATTTCAAGTTTTGGTTTCAACCATGGTCATGTTCTCATAGAATCTCTATTATAGATCTTAGTCAATTAGGTGCGAGAAATGGGAGTTTTCAGCAATTCAATAATAGATAAACATAATAAATAGTAAAATAGAAGTGAATAGATGATAAAAATGCAATCAACTTAGGGAACTATTAGACAACGGTGATTCTAACTCGACCTAAAGATAAATTTAATTTCAGTTATGCCAATTAACTAAATTAACCCTGAAATCTCAATATTAGCCTACCAAATTAATTAATTTGGTCGAACCCTAACTAAATCGATATCTCTACACCTAGTTTGGCAATTCTTACTACGCAATTGCATAGGTTACGGTCATTGGAACCAAACCCAACCCTAACCAATATAGTAGCAAGGGATTAGAGCATCAAAGACCTAAATTCCAAATTTCTATCCAACAAAATCTAGTTCTACTCTGTGAAAATTACACCTAGGGTGATCAGACTTAGAAATCCCACAAACCTATCCATCAATCATGCATACAAATCATTATATTCAATCACCGAGAGAGAAATAAGGAGTAAAAAAAATAACTATCATTAAATTCCGAATAATACAGGTCTCAAGAATTAAATTGACAGTCTTCAAGTTGTCCCAGGTCGATTACAAAAGATCTAGCATTCCATTTTCATGGAGGCAGCTATGGGAGAAGGAGAAAATGAAGAAAACCAGAGAGGAAACTACAAGTGATGGCTAGAATGGGTGAAATGGATGCCTAGCTGAGTTTTGTAGGTTTTAATGTAAGAAAATTATGAAAATGTTATTAATGAAGCCTAAATTACATACTATTAATGAGGCCTAAGTTACAAAGTTGCTCCTCCTTAAGTAGCCAAAAGCTTATTTCACCCCTTTTTAAGTTGAGAAAATATTCTTTGTGCCATTGCTTCATGAATTAATAAAAATTATTGCTCAAATCCCAAGCTTGGATAAAAATCTTAATAGGTTCTAAGGCCTTCTAGGTCCAGTCCAAAATTAAAAATACCTAACAAGTAAAATTAGACCCTAAAATAAAAAAATAATATAAAATATAATAAATTTCAATTAAGTTTCAATAATAAAAATTATATACTAATTAAATAATTAAATGCGAATTTGAAATGCTAGAAATATAGATAAACACTAAAAAATGTTTATCGCTTATTTCTCAAGTATACAACGTATTTATCTAGATTGCAGGAGACTTCAAATTTCTCCCTATATCTCCCACATCTTCAGGCACCCAAATTCGACTAGGAAGCTTTTTTCTTCCAATCTACTCTAACAATTGGACGAAAAGGGCCTTTAAACCTTTGCATGGAGTTTCTTTGTTGAATTATCTTCTTCATAATATATATTCTCATCTCTTCTAGCATTGTAACGATGGGTTTCTCCCTCGCAACTAGAATCTTTTCATTGAACTGCTCACACATGATGTTGGTCACAACTTGGCTCTTGTTAGATGTCTCACATGCTGACTCAATCCACTGTTTTGGAGGGACCCTTTGCCAAATAATCGCAAGCCTTGTCATTTGTCTGCTTTAAGATATCCTTATTACACTCGAACTCACGCATGGTGATCCACTTGGCACACTTCCACAACAAGTCCTTCAAGTCCTTTCCTTTGAAGTTTTTCGCATAGTTGTGATAGATATGATAAAAACAGAATCTATACTTACGGTTAGGTAAAATCTCAGAAATTGAAGGAACTAGACCCTAAAATTGTAAAGACCAAGAAATTGAAATAAGTCATGATATTACCAATGAAAAAAAAAAAAAAATGGCCTAAGAAACTTTCTTTACCTTTCTGTCAGTTATGAAGCTCTTGGTATTTCAATCTTTTCTGAGTCCAATATCCTCTAGGAGTTTTCATAAAATCCATGACCATGTGTCCTTCCTCGCGATCTGCATAACCATTATGGAAATGGGGTAGAATGAATTGTTACCATCTTGCCCAACTGCAGACAACAATTGTCCCCATAATACCCTTTCCAAAAACTCCCATCTAACACAATCATTGTCCTGCACCCAATCAAGAATCCTAACTTACAAGCATTAATGCACATGTAGAATTTATCAAAATGAGAAGCCTACTCAGGCACTAATCTTGTGACTCCTAATTGACTCTTAGAACTGGGGTTGCTATGCATAAATTCCCAACAATACTCCCGCAAATGTTTTATATTGGTCCTTCTCACTAACATGCATAAGGTTCTTAGCCAGCTTACATGCCCTATACGCCTTGCTTGGGGGTACAACCAAGCAAAGTGTTTCTTTCATGTAAGTCACCACATCTTTTCTCTTGGCTTTGCATTACTCCTCAAAAAAGGTAACAATTTCATAGTAAGCCATTTGCATCTAGCTTTCTTTGTAAACATTGTCCTACTACATGTGTGTTCATTATAGTATGTCTTTACTTGAAAAGAGTACATGTCCTCACACCATGAACACATAATCACCCATGGGCAAGGATCCTCACATTTTGCCCTGCACCTTTTTGAATCGTTCTTGAAAAATTTCAGTTTCATTCGACGACTAACACTATAATCCTTAACAGCCTGCTTGAACACATCAAGGTTTATGAACTCCATACCAAGCTCAAAGGAAACGTCCTTGAATCTTTCAGCTTCATTAAATTGTCGCCAATTTGAGCTTTTTACACTCCTTTCTTTCTCACCTTCAAACTCAAATTCGGAGTAATATTGTTCATCAAGGTTATCTTCCACCTCTAGTCCAACAAGACTAGTTTGTGATGGCTGCACATGGTTACCTTCCTCCTTTGGTATAGGATCAATGTAGCTACATGTGCAAACGACATGTCACAACCTAAAGGGAAGGTATATTTAATATTAAAAAAAAAAAGTACAAACCAAATTATGGTAATAAATATTAAAAATGCAACTATCAAATAAAGCATCATCATCAAAGCTATTATCATCATTCTCATACTCTGCATCAGAGCTATCTTCACTGTTCTCATATGAGTCTTCTTTTGTCTCACATTATATATCATGATATAGAAATTCTTCCTTGGATGATGCATAAGGCCCAGACATTTTGTGAAGCCTTTTCATTCCAAATAAATATATTAGGCATGCTTTGAATTGAACCTTTAAGTTTATATATTAGGCACCCAAATTTTCAGTTCATGCTTCACGTTTGTCTAGTATCTACTAAAAATCTTCTCCTCCTTTCCTAATAGCATGATCCTATGCCTTAAATATATTCCAAAATAAGCAAGGATCGCAAATAAAGCAACGGCCCTTGTCTGGAAGCCATCATGTAATTTAGTACATCATTAATTTCTTCTAATATGCTTTTTCAAATAGTGTAATTTTTCCATAACAATCTATTTTCATTATGCTGTTCTAGTCCCACTGTGGGGATTAATTAGTCATTACAATTTGGTACATGAGTTATGGATATAGATATTTACGAAAGAATTGGAACCTAATTGACACTACAAAGTACCATAACCACAAGTAGTTTAGGACAATTTCAAGATGAGATAAATTGGGACATGGGATGAACTGGGACAAGATTTTGCATCCTAGTAAATTTTGCATCCTGCCCCATCCCAATTATGTCGAAAAACATATACATACATATATATATATATATATATATATATATATATATATATATATATATATATATATATATATATATATATATAGGTTTATTTCGGTTTCATCTTAAATTTTATCCTTATTTACTCAATTTTTATCCATAATTCAAGTAATTTTTTTGTAATTAGTATTTTTCTTCTATGTTTTTTTAATTTATTATTTTTTGAGTAGAAATGAATAATAAAACACTTTATATAGGTCTATGTTAATGTATATACACGTGCAAATTTTTCTTCTTTTGGACTTACTTTATTGAATTTAGTTTTTTCTTATAAACATATAAACATTGTATACTAGTATTAATAGATATCATTCATTATATGAAAATATATATAACCTTGAATAGTCATAAATTTTTTTAAAAAATAAAACAAAAATTTTGAGACGGAACAGGATAAAGTTGTTCAAAACAAAATTGGCATAGGAATTGATATGGAACTGGGATAGGATTAAGACATCATGCTTTAAGATTGGGTGAATAGAAATTTCACGATAAGACTAGGATAGATTTTTTTGTCCTAGCCAATTTTTGTAACAGTACCGAAGTGAGCAAAATCTCATCCCATGCTCACTCCTAATCACAAGGTAGTGTTCATAAGATACAGTCTTAGTAGACATGACAATATAGAGCGGACTCATTGACGCTTAGAATTTTTAGAATCAAAAGGTCAAACTTAGTATGTCATTAAAGGTGTTTTGGTTTCTTATAAGGAGCAAAAATCTGAAAAAGGTGCCAGGGATGCGGTTCTATGAAATTGGCCTCCAAAAGCTACTTGCATCTCACTCCTAAATTTCTACCAGTACCATTAGCAGGCTTCAGATACTGTAAAAGCATGCACTATGCTATCATTTAAGTTGAATCATAATGGGCAAAATGGAAAACACATGGTGGATCCGTAATCCTTACAGCAACAAGAAATTGACCTATTGTTGATCCAAATGCAAATATTTTATTATAAAGTAAGCTCACATGGTGATCTCCTTCAAACACTCTATTCTATAAAAGCTTCAAACACTCCTTGAAGCAATAAAAAACTAACCCTTAGAATATTTGTAATCTGCTAATACCAAATTCTGTTTAACTAAGAAAAAGTGGTTTGATGTCTTTGTTGCTCATAGGACTTCTTACGGAATATAATCCAATTCAAAGAGAAAACATGAATAATGAATATTGGAACGAGATAGGAAAAGAGGAAAAGAATGAGCTTCGCACCTCAGAATCCAAGAAAACACAGCAACTTATTTTTGGCAGAGAAAGCGTCGTTGTTCACACACAAGTTAAATGTGGGAAAATATAAATATTAAATAATAAAAACACAAAAAAAAAAAATAGCAATGTCAGCATCTTAATCTGTCCTAGTCACCATCCAAATGTCAATAAATGTGTTACGTGACGAATTATTTTAAAGCTTTCCTGTGTGTTACACCGATTATTTAATAGAGCTATGATAATTAAAATATTATTATCTCTTTTTAAATTTTAAAAAGATTATTTCGAGTTCTAAAATTGTTTTAATTCTTTTCTAATTTAAGAGAGGTTGAAAATGTATTTTATTTAAAAATAATTTAATTTGATGTTTTCACAAAAATTAATCCACTATTAAATTAATTTATTAATTTTTTATAGAAATTTTTTTATTACTTTATACTATCATTAATTTAAAACATTAATTCTTTTCTAATTTAAGAGAGGTTGAAAATGTATTGTATTTAAAAATAATTTAATTTCATTTTTGTTTACAAAAATTAACCCACTATTAAATTAATTTATTAATTTTTTATAGAGAAATTTTTTATTCCTTTAGAAAAGAATGTATCCCTTTAAAAAAATATTTTAAATATATCAAATTTAAAACGTTTAAATGTTTTTAAAATTAGTGATAATATAAAATAAAAATAAATTTTATTTTTTATATTATATCATATTTGTATTTTATAGTAGTTAAAATAATTAAATTCTGAACCAAGCCAAAAGGATTGGGTGGCATCCAATTGAAAGGAAATAAGATAGCTCTCGTGTCATTCAGTCACTGCAACTTGTATATTTAGACATGTGCACTCTGAACTGCATCTCCTATTTTGTCCTATTTTCAATTTTGACGAAGGAGTATAACGGTAAACAAAAAGTAAAATACATAAAAAAGTAAAAAAATATATATATAGAAAAAAATGGTATAAAAATAAAAATATATAAATGACTGTATATATAATATTATTTAATGTAAATACATGACCTTGTTAATTGGTATTATTTGAAGAAGTGCTGTAGCTCAAATACTCAAAAGTTCTTTCTTAACAAGATGATAATGTTCTCGTAGTCCCTGTTCAAGCTAAACCCATCCTCAACACACACAAAGTGTCCCTACTTATCCATAGCACAAAAAAAAACTTATTATTTGGGCTGTCACCGTTCTTTCCCTTGACTCCATCTTGATATCACACGAGAGAGAGAGAGAGAGATTGAAGATGGGAGAAGAAACTCATGCCGGAATAGAGACAGACGAGACATTATTAACCTTACAAGGCCAAGCTAATATATGGAAGTATATGTACAGCTTTGCAGATTCCATGGCCTTGAAATCTGCTGTGGAGCGTCGTATACCCGATATCATACACCGTCACGGTGAACCAATCAGCTTACCCCAAATTTTGGCGGGTATTTCTGATGCTCCCTCTCCAGATATCACGTGCCTCGAACGCCTCATGAGGCTGCTAGTCCGGAGAAACATCTTCAGCGCGCATCAGGCATCCGACGCCGGAGACACACTGTACGGGTTGACCCACTCTTCAAGATGGCTCTTAAGTGAATCCGGATCCGGGTCGGAGCCGAGCCTGGCCCCCATGGTTCTGATGGACAGCCATCCGTGGATGACGGCGCCGTGGCATTATCTGAGCCAATGCGTAAGGGAAGGTGGCTGTGCCTTCAAAAAGGCTCATGGGAGGGAGATTTGGGAGTTTGCATCGGAGAATTCAGAGTTCAACAAGCTTTTCAATGATGGGATGGCGTGTACGGCCGGGATTGTGATGAGCGCAATCATCTCAGGTTACAAAGATGGGTTCGAGACTGAAAGTCAAATATTTGGCTCAGTTTTTACTGTGGTCGGTGACTTCATTCTGGAAGCATAAGAAGGAAACGTGAACCGTTTTCTTTCCTGAAATCAAGAAGCATTCGGTTGCTTTGTTAGTAGCTCCTTTCTTGGGGTTTGTGGGTACATTTGTAGTTCCAAAGTGGAACGTTTTGGAAATCTCCTGATTATGGGAAATGTTCCCAAGTTGTATTTTTCTCATCCTTTATTAGTGAAGTGTTCTAAGTGCCATGGAAGTAGGCTTGCCGAACCACGTAAAATTTCTGGTGTGCTTTATTCATTCTGCATTTTTATTCTGTTATTCGATCTTTCCAGTCACTATATTTTATCAACTGAGAATTTGTCGGGTTATTCCGCTGTGTTGTTACTATTCACACATCACGTGAATAATAACAAATTGTTATTAGTGGGAAAACTAACCCGATTTTCCCAACAATTGGTATCAGAGAGAGGTTTATCTCTTTTTTTGGAAAAATATTTTTTTAAAAAAATATAGTGATTGGAAGAAGCCATGGCAAAAGAATCCAGTGAACGATCAACCACTAAACCTGTGACAGCATCATTATCAAAGACGATGGTGACCAATGCAAAATTTGACGTGGAGAAGTTTGACGGCACCAATAACTTTGGCATGTGGCAATGTGAAGTGTTGGATATACTATACCAACAAGAACTTGATTTCGCACTGGAAGAAGAGAAGCCAGATGACATTGAAGAAAAGGATTGGACAAGAATCAATCGTTTGGCATGTGGTACAATTCGGCTGTGTCTTTCCAAGGAGCAAAAATACCCGTTTATGAGAGAGACATCTGCACACAAGCTGTGGAAGGAACTGAATAAGCTCTACATGAGAACGAAGTTATACCGCTTCCAGTATTTACCAGGTACCACCATGAATAAACACATCACTAGATTTGATTCCTTAGTTACTGATTTGTTGAATCTAGATGAAAATATCAATGATACTGATAAGGCTTTGATATTGTTAGCTTCACTCCCTGATGAATATGAACATCTTATTGTTAGTATGTTGGCTGGAAAAGAAACTATAACCTTTAAAGAAGTTACTACAGCTTTGTATTCTAACGAGATAAGGAAGAAAGATAAGCTAGAACATAAAAGCTCTGCTGGTGAAGCTCACACCGTTCGAGGTCGTAGTCAAAGCCATAAGCCAAGTAGAAGAGGCAGATCTCGATCAAAAGGCAAAGTAGCAAAAGATGAATGTGCTTTTTGTCACGAGAAAGGCCACTGGAAGAAAGACTGCCCAAAGCTACAAAAGAAGAAAGGGAAGGCTGTAGCAAAAGCATGTTTAGCTGAAAATGACGAGTCAGACTATTCTTTGTCTTGTGTCTCAACAGAGACTTGTACTGATGAATGGTTGCTTGACTCAGGATGCTCATTCCATATGTGTTCCAGAAAGGAGTGGTTCTTCAACTTTGAAGAAATTGATGGCGGAGCTGTTTATCTAGCCGACAACCAATCTCACAAAATAGCTGGGTTTGGCTCAATCTACTTGAAGAACCATGATGGGTCAACCAGAGCATTGACAGATGTTCGGTACATTCCGAAGTTTGCAAAGAATCTCATATCCTTGGGAGCCTTAGAATCAAAAGGTTTCACCATCAATATGCAAAACGGGATTCTAAAAGTAATTTCAAGAGCACTTGTGGTGATGAAAGGTGTCAGAAAAAATAATCTGTACCATTATCAAGGCAGCACAGCAGTTGGCATAGCAGCAGCGGCAGTAGAAGCAGACAAAGAAGCAGAGATGACCAAGCTATGGCATATGAGGCTTGGACATGCTGGAGAGAAATCCTTGCAAACTTTAGCAAAACAAGGATTATTAAAAGGTGCAAAGAATTGCAAGATGGATTTTTGCGAACAATGCGTATTGGGAAAACAAACAAGAGTGAAGTTTGCCAATGCAATCCATAACACTAAAGGTATAATGGATTATATTCACTCAGATGTATGGGGACCAACTAAGACAGCTTCTTTGGGAAATAAACATTATTTTGTTACATTTGTTGATGATTTTTCCATAAGAGTTTGGGTGTATACTATAAGATCCAAAGATGAGGTGCTTGGGAAATTTCTTGCATGGAAAAAAATGATGGAGAACCAGACAGGGAGGAAGATTAAAGTACTCCGATCTGACAATGGTACAAAATATCGAAATGATCCTTTTTTTGATGTTTGCAAGGAAGAAGGCATCTCTCGCCACTTCACAACAAAATGGAGTGGCAGAACGTATGAACCGGACCTTGTTGGAGAGAGTTCGGTGTATGTTGTCCCATGCTGATTTAGGCAAACAATTTTGGGCTGAAGCTGTCACATATGCAGGCCATCTCATTAATCGTCTACCATCAGCCGCACTAAAAGGCAAGACACCTTTAGAGGTATGGTCTGGTAAACCTGCATATGATTATGATTCTTTACGTGTGTTTGGTTCCACTGCTTATTATCATGTAAAGGAATCTAAGTTGGATCCAAGAGCTAAAAAGGCATTGTTTATGGGTGTCACTTCGGGTGTAAAAGGATTCCGACTTTGGTGCCTATCTTCAAAGAAAATTATTTCTAGCAAAGATGTTACCTTTGATGAATCTGCCATGTTGAAAAAGGTAACTACAGATGGGATAAAATCAGACAACACTTCTCACCAGCCAAAGAGAAGTCAACAGCAAGTGGAGGGTACTCCACAACAGGTGGAGTTTCAAACAACTACAACTAAACTAGTAGATGACCAGCGGGTAGATCTTGATACTCCAGAAACAGAATTAGAGACTAGAGAAGAAGAGGTTTTAACGCAAGAATCTCTGCAGCAACAGGATTTACCAATTGCCATTAGTAGGCCAAGAAGGGAGCTTCGAAAGCCTGCTCATTTTAAGGATATGGTGGCCTATGCATTTCCAGTGGTTGAAGAAGGTATACCTCAAACTTTTCTTGAAGCGAGCAGTAGTCCAGATAAAGAAAAGTGGAAGAAAGCCATGGATGAGGAAATTAAATCCCTTGAAAAGAATGACACTTGGAAGCTAGCTAAACTACTGAAGGGAAAGAAGGAAATTGGTTGCAAATGGGTTTATGCTCAGAAAGAAGGATTTCCAAACAAGAATGACATTCGCTGCAAGGCAAGGCTAGTTGCCAAAGGCTATGCTCAAAAGGAGGGAATAGACTATAATGAGGTATTTTCTCCAGTTGTGAAACATTCCTCCATACGTATTTTGTTAGCCTTAGTAGAACAGTTTGACTTGGAACTAGTTCAATTGGACGTAAAAACAGCATTCTTACATGGTGATTTGGAAGAGGAAATCTATATGACCCAACCTGGAGGTTTCAAAGTTGCTGGAAAAGAAGATTAGGTTTGCAAGTTGAACAAGTCGCTATATGGATTGAAGTAATCCCCAAGGCAGTGGTATAAGAAATTTGATCAATTTATGATTGGCCAAAATTACACTAGAAGCAGCTTTGATCACTGTGTGTATTTTTGCAAACTACATAATGGATCTTTCATATATCTTCTCCTATATGTAGATGACATGTTGATAGCATCAAAGAATCGGGAGGAGATCAATAGACTGAAGGCTCAACTGAGCAAAGAATTCGAAATGAAAGATCTTGGTGAAGCTAAGAAGATCCTTGGTATGGAAATAACAAGAGATAGAAAGAGGGGTATTCTTTTTTTGACTCAAAAGCAATATCTGAAGAAGTTACTACAACGTTTCAATATAACTGAAAAAACTAAACCTGTAAGTACCCCACTTGCTCTTCATTTTAAGCTTAGTGCTTCACAGTGTCCCAAAACTAAAGAGGAAGAGGAGTATATGTCGAAGGTTCCTTATTCAAATGCAGTGGGTAGCTTGATGTATGCTATGGTGTGTACGAGGCCTGACATTTCTCATGCAGTTGGAATTGTAAGCAGGTATATGCATAATCCTGGAAAGGAACATTGGCAAGCTGTGAAATGGATTCTAAGGTATATTCTGAAAACCTTAGACGTTGGTTTGATATTTGAGAAGAATGATGTTGGTCAGCATATAGTTGGATACTGTGATTCAGATTATGCTGGTGATTTGGATAAATGTAGATCAACTACTGGCTATGTGTTTACTCTTGCAAAAGCACCGATTAGCTGGAAGTCTACCTTACAGTCTACAGTTGCCTTGTCTACAACAGAGGCAGAGTATATGGCCATTACTGAAGCTGTTAAGGAAGCAATTTGGTTACAAGGGTTGCTTGAGGACTTAGGAGTTAGTCAGAAACACATTGTTGTGTATTGTGACAGTCAGAGTGCTATTCATTTAGCAAAGAACCAAGTTTATCATGATCGAACAAAGCATATTGATGTACGGTATCATTTTGTACAGGAAATAATCAAAGAAGGTGGAGTTCTAGTTCAGAAGATTAAAACCACTGATAATCCCGCAGATGCATTGACCAAAGTTGTAACAGGGATCAAGTTCAATCACTGCTTGAACTTAATCAACATCCTTCAAGTTTGATTACGCTTCAAGGCGCATTGATTGGCACTCATTT
Source organism: Bauhinia variegata (assembly GCA_022379115.2). Lineage (NCBI taxonomy): Eukaryota > Viridiplantae > Streptophyta > Magnoliopsida > Fabales > Fabaceae > Bauhinia > Bauhinia variegata. The sequence continues at coordinate 2,884,423 of CM039432.1, forward strand.
CACATGGCTGAAAAAAAAAAAAAAAACAAAAAATTCGCCAAGGTGGAGATTTGAAAGTCAAATATTTGGCTCAGTTTTTACTGTGGTCGGTGACTTCATTCTAGAAGCATAAGAAGGAAACGTGAACCATTTTCTCTCCTGAAATCAAGAAGCATTCGGTTGCTTTGTTAGTAGCTCCTTTCTTGGGGTTTGTGGGTACATTTGTAGTTCCAAAGTGGAACGTTTTGGAAATCTCCTGATTATGGGAAATGTTCCCAAGTTGTATTTTTCTCATCCTTTATTAGTGAAGTGTTCTAAGTGCCGTGGAAGTAGGCTTGCCAAACCACATAAAATTTCTGGTGTGCTTTATTCATTCTGCATTTTTTATTTTGTTATTCGATCTTTCCAGTCACTATATTTTATCAACTGAGAATTTGTCAGGTTATTCCGCTGTGTTGTTACTATTCACACATCACGTGAATAATAACAAATTGTTATTAGTGGGAAAACTAACCCGATTTTCCCAACAAAGACCATTGGATCATTGATAGATGTAGGAGGTGGGATCGGTGAGACAGTCTCTGAGATCGCGAAATCCTATCCGCATATCAAGTGCATAAACTTTGATCAGCCACATGTTGTCGCAACTGCATCTAAATACGAGGGAGTCACTCATGTTGGAGGCGATATGTTCCAAGCCATTCACAAGGCCGACGCCGTTTTCATGAAGGTATTTTTATTTTCGTTTTCTTGGCCAGCAATTTTTTTTTTTTATTTTTCGTCTTGATATTTTTGTTAAACTTTTTCCTCTTAGTTTTACACATCCTATTAAGTTTAATAATATAGAATATTGATAGGATAATATTTAATAAAAATTTAACATTTTACTATGTTTAATGTGACATCATATAAAAATTAATTGTTAATAATTTTTTATCGTATATCACTAAATACATTTATAACTTCACATTATTTATTTTTTCAATTGATCTAAAAGTTTTCAACCACATTAATCAATAATAATTTAGTTTAATTTTTTATTTATTCTATTTTATTATTAAAGTTAAAAAGATTAAAAATTATCTTTCAATAATATAATTAAGCCTAATTAAAACAAGAGATGTCATATTGCCAACATAGTGATAAATTAAATTAAGTAAAATTTATTAAAATTAATCAAATAAGATTATTTAATATATTATGTACACTAAACATTGTATAAAAATAAAACGTATATGTTAACTTATACAATTCAACTATATATACATCACCCAAAAATTTTTATTTATCATCATCATCATTATTATTTCAAAAAAAAAAAAATTAACGAAGATGGGAAAAAAAAATAGGTTACTTGGTTCTATTATTGTTGTTCAAGAACTTTGGCTTCTGTATGACTCATGAGACACATCTCTCTATACCATTATTTACTAATGGATGATTAATGGATATAGTGGGTAATGCATGATTGGAGCGATGAAAATTGTGTCAAGATTTTGAAGAAGTGCAAGGAAGCAATACCAGAAGAGAGAGGGAAAGTCATCATTGTGGACTTCGTTCTAAAGCCAGAGGGTGATGGCATTTTCGACGATACTGGTTTTGTCTTTGATTTGCTTATGATTGCACATGCCTCAGGCGGAAGGGAGAGGACTGAGTTAGAGTGGAAGAAAGTATTACAAGAGGCAGGTTTCCCTCGTTATAACATCATCACTATCAAAGCATTGCCATCAATCATTGAGGCCTACCCTATTTGAATCAAATGCTTCTACTTTTATTTTCTGCTATTCTATCTTCTTCTTCTGTAATGCTATTTAGCCAAATTAATAAATAAGAAACATTTATGTATTCTTCCATATTCAAATATACCCCTTAATAAGAATATTGTATGTGAGTTTTGTTAAATTGCACATTTTCGCTTACATTTAATTTGTTCGGTAAACATGTGATACTTATCATATTTATAAACTAACTTTGCACACCTTAACCTATACTTGCTTTTGTAATATAACACTTAATATGATAATTAATATAAGCATAAGAGTAGACATAAAATGTTAGATCAAGGCTGACATTATCAATATATAACACTTAATACGATTGTTAAGATTAGTCATCAAAATATATTAATATTATATAAATATAACTCTTCAACTTCTCTCTTATCATGAGAAGTGGATTTGACACAATAATTTAATAACCTGTTCCCAAGTTAAAATTTATGAGTTGTTCTATTACCTACTGACAAAAAATAATCTTTTCTCTCTTCAGATAAACATAATATCATTGATGAATAAATATCAAGAAAAATGAAGTTATCATATACATAATAGTTAAGATTTGGAAAATCAAAGCACACTACATTTTAAACAATTAACTTTGGCAATAATTATTAAAAAAAGTTAAGCAAAAGTCAAGGTTTTACAATCTACTTTAACTCATTTTTTATGGCTTACACATTTTTGTATTAGCTTGTTCAATTATATCAGTTTAATAAGCATTTACTATTTTCTAAGGTTAAGGGGAAATCAACCTAAATAAGATATTTTCCCTACTATATCTTGAAAAAAAAAAAATATTTCTAAGGTTCTCTATGATCCTTATGTTCTTGATGACTTCAATAAAAACTATTTTAACATGTTCCAATAATTAAACAAAAAACATAAAATTAATCTCTAAATTCTAAAATCTCAAGCTATAAAAAGAATGTTAAAATACTACACCCTTAACTTCAGATCCTATAATTAGAAACTCTCACTCTTAAAAATCTAAATGCTAAATTGAAAATCATCAATCCTAATCCTTAAATCCTAAAATCTTATATCCCAGACAATAAATCCAAACCTTAAACCCAAAAATTCTAAACCTTAAACTTTAATGACTAAAACCAAAACTATAAAATGCTGAGTCCTTTTACTTGAAATAGTAAAATTGAGTGTTATAATAAAATCAGTAATTATGCAAAATGCCCTAGTCTTAGTAATGTTTATTGTTTCACACACTTTTATAAATGTCTCTTTGGTCAGGCTATAATGCACAAATTCTTCTAGGTTGAAGTGTCTCCATCCAATTGTTGCAATTGCGTATGCACATGGAATCCCGTATAGATCCCATGACTTGCAAGAATAGGTCTTAGATCCCAAGTTCACAACATATTTAACAAGATTGCAAGAGAACTCAAACTTCTCCCGACTCGTATCTCCCACCCATTCAGGCACCCAAATTTGACTGGCAAGCTTGTTTAACTCCTAACAATTAGACAAAGAGGGCCTTTATACCTTTGCAGTGAGTTCCTTTGTCCAATCATCTTCTTCGTAATATATGTTCTTATCTCTTCTAGCATTGTAATGATGGGCTTGTCCCTAGCAATTAGAATCTTTTCATTGAACTGCTCGCACATATTATTGGTCATAACTTGGCTCTTGTTTGATGTCTCAAATGCTGACTCGTTCCACCGTTTTGGAGGGCTCTTTGCCAAATAATCCCAAGCCTTGTCATTTATCTGCTTCAAGATATCCATATTACGCTCAAACTCGCGCATGGTGGTTGACTTGGAATTTCTACAAGTCCTTCAACTCCTTTCCTTTGAAGTGTTTCGTGTAGCTGTGATAGATATGATAACAAAATTTATGCTTACTATCAGGTAAAATCTCAGAAATTGAATGAAGTAGACCCAAAAATTGTAAAGATCAAGAAACTGAAATAAGTCATAATATTACAGATGAAAACACAAAAAAAAAAAAAAAAAAAAAAAAAAATTGACTAAAAAAGTTCCTCACCTTTTTGTCTGCCAATTATGAAGCTCTAGGTATTTCCATCTTTTTTGAGTCCAACATCCTCCAAGAGTTTTCCTAAAAAAACCAAGAACATGTGCCCTTACTCTCATTCTGCACAACTGTTAAGGCAAGGGGTGACAACAATTGCCCCCCGTAATGCCTTTTCATAAAACACCCATCTAACCCAATCATTGTCCTCCACCCAGCCAAGAAACCTAACTTACAAGCATTAATGCACACATAGAATCTATCAAAACGAGGAGCCAACTTATGCACTAATCTTGTGACTAACTCTTAAAAATAGGGTTGCTATGCATAATCTCCCAACAATATTCTTACAAATGTTTACACTGCTCTTTCTCACTACCCTGCATAAGGCTCTTAGCTAGCTTACATACCCTATATACCTAGCCTGGCAGTACAACTAACCGAAATTTTTCTTTAATGTAAGTCACCACATCCTTTCTCTCTTGCTTTGCATTACTCCTTAAATAAGGTTAAAATTTCACAGCAAACCATTTGCGACTAGCTTGCTTTGTAAACATTGTCCTACTACATGTGGCCATTGTAGTATGTCTTCACTTAAAAAGAGTTCATGTCCTTACACCATGAACACATAATCACCTATGAACAAGGATCCCCACATCTTGCCCTGCACCTTTTTGAATAGTTCTCGACAAATTTCACTTTCACTCCACGACTCACACTATAACCCATAATAGCCTGCTTGAACACATCACGGTTCATGAACTCCATACAAGCTCAAAGGAAACATCCTTGAATCTTGCAGCTTCATTAAATTGTGGCCACTTTGACCTTTTTACACTCCTCCCTTCATCACCTTCTTTAGACTCAGCTTAAAATGAAATGATACTATGAAGCTCTTTAGAGTAATATTGTTCATCAAGTTTATCTTCCACCTCTAGTCCAACAAGATTAGTTTGTGATAGCTATACATGGTTACCTTCCTCCTCTGGTATAGGATTAATGTATCTACATGTGCAAACAACGTGTCAAAACCTAAAGGGAAAGTATATTTAATAAAATAAAGTACAAACCAATACTATAAATGCACCTATCAAATAAAGCATCATGATCAGAGCTATTATCATCATTCTCATACTCTGCATCAGAGCTATCTTCTTGGTTCTCGTATGAGTCTTCTTTTGTCTCACATCCTATGTCATGATATGGAAATTCTTCGTCGAACGATGCATAAGACCAAAACATTTTGTGAAACCTTTTCATGGAAAATAAACATATTAGGCATGCTATGAATTGAACTTCGAATTTTTATATTAGGCACCCAAATTTTCAGTTCATGTTTTACGTCTATCTGGTATCTACTAAAAATCTTCTCCTCCCTCCCTAATAGCATTATCCCAAGCCTTTAATACATTCAGAAATAAGCAAAGATGGCAAATAAAAGCAACGACCCTTGTCTGGAAGCCATATTGTAATTTAGTACATCATTAATTTCTTCTAATATGTTTTTTCAAATAGTCTAATTCTTCCCGTAACAATCTATTTTCATTATGTTGTTTTAATCCAAATTACACAAAACAATCCCAAAAGTCCCACTATGGGGATTAATTAGTCATTTATTAGTTATTACAATTGGGTAGATGAGTTATAGATATAAATGTCTACCAAATTTGGAACCTAAGTATTATAATCACAAGTAGTGGTGGGCGTAGGACGTGACATTTTGGTGTTTTGTTCCAATCCAAAGGATTTAGGACATTTTCGGGATGGGATAAACTAAGACACGAGACGATATTGGGACAAGATTTTGCATCTTGGTGAATTTTTGGGACGAGACCAACACAAGGGAACTTTGTCACAATCTCGTCTTGGTTCAATCCCAATCCCATCATGTCTCATCTCAATTATGTCCTAGAATATATATATATATATATATATATATATATATATATATATATATTGTCCCATTTTGATTTTATCCCAAATTTTGTCTCCGCTTACTTATTTAATTTTTGTCCATAATTTATTTTTTTTTTTTTTTCTTACAGCTAATGTTGTTCTCATGTTTTTTTGAGTGAGTAGAAATGAATAATAAAACACTTTATATAGGTATATGTTAATATATATATATATATATATATATATATATATATATATATATATACATGAAAATATCTGATTTTTGGTCGTACTCTATTGAATTTAGTTTGGTTATAAACTCATAAATATTGTATACTAGTATTAATAAATATAATTCATTGCACGTAAATGTATTTAAACTTGAATGAGTCATGAATAATTTTTCGTTTTTAAAAAAACAAATTCAAGAAGGGACTAGACAAAGTTGTCGAAGATGGAACCTAAATGAGATTTGAGACGGAATTGGGATAGGACCAGGATAACATGCTTTAAGATTAGGGCAAACAAAAATTTCAAGACGAGACCATGATAGAATTTTTTGTCCTAATTAATTTTCGGGACAAAACTGAAATAAGTAAAATCTTATCCTATGTTCACCGGTAATCACAAAGCAGTGTTGGGGAAGATAGCAGACTCATTGAGGCTTAGAATTTTTAAAATCAAAAGGTCAAACTTAGTATTTCATTAAAGGAGTTTTGGTTTCTTATAAGGACCAAAACTCGAAAACGTGCGAGAGATGTGGTTCTATGAAATTGGCCTCCAAAAGCCACTTGCATCTCACTCCTAAATTTCTACCAGTACCATTAGCAGGCTTCGCATACTGTAAAAGCATGCACTATTCTATCCTATGGGTCCGTTTGATTTGCTAAAAATCAAACCAGAGGGTGGTGGTATTTTCGACGATACTGGTTTTGTCTTTGATTTGCTTATGATTGCACATGCCTCAAGTGGAAGGGAGAGGATTGAGTTAGAGTGGAAGAAAATATTACAAGAAGCAGGTTTTCCTCGTTACAACATCATCACTATCAAAGCTTTGCCATCAATCATTGAGGCATACCCTATTTGAATCAAATGTTTCTACTTTTATTTTCTGCTGTTCTGTCTTCTTCTGTAATGCTGTATAGCCAAATTAATAAATAAGAAAGGTTTATGTGTTGTTTCATATCCAAATTTAATCATTTTTTAAGAAAACTTATCCAAGTTATGTTAAATTGCATATTCTCACACTTAATTTGTTCGGTGAACATGTGACACTCATCATATCTCATATAAATTAACTTGGTACACTTTAACCTACACTTGCTTTTGTAATATAAGACTTAATATGATAATCAATATATATTTATAAATATAAGTAGAAGAGCAGACATAAAATGTTAGATCAAGGCTGACCCTGAGAAGTGGCAACAACCTAACCCCCCCAAATAATAAGGAACCCATATCAATAAACTATTGTTAAGATTAGTCTTCAAAATATATTAACATTATATAGATGTAACTCTTCAACTTCTTTCTCTTATTATGAGAAATGGGTTTGGTGCAATAGTGTAACTCTCAAAATTAAGACTCTACATTCTTATGTCTCATGTTCAAACTCGTTCCTACTTCTTTCAAGGTAAAATTCCTGAGTTCTTCTCCTACTTATTGACAAAAAAATAAACTTCTTTCTCTTCACATAAATATAATGTCCTTGATGAATAAATATCAAGAAATATAAAATATATCATATACATAATAGTTAAGATTTGGAAAATCTCCTTGCACACTACATTTTGAACAATTACATTTGGTAAATCAATAATTATTAACAGTGCCAAGGTTTGACAATCTACTTGTTTTTTATAGCGTACACATTTTTTTATTAGCTTGTTCAATTATATCAATTCATGTAACTATTTACTATTTACTAAGGTGACAAATCAACCTAAATAAGATCTTTTCCCTACTGCATCTTGAAAGAGAAAAAAAAAAATCTTTCTAAAGTTTGCTATGATCTTTATGTTCTTTAGTGACTTAAATAAAAACTATTGAAAAAACTCTCATTTTACTCCCTTACAATATCGTTAATTCTAAAAAAAAACTCTATATTTTAAATTAGATAAAATAAACTTTTACATTTCAAGCGTAGAACAAAAATGAAGCTTTTATATAGACAAAACATACCTTAATAACATTCACCTTTATTTTTAAATTAAAATATAAAAATTTATTTTATTTAATTTAAAACGTTAGAGTTCTTTTTAAAATTTGTGACAGTGTAAGAAAAATTTATTTTTCTCAAAACTATTTTAACATGTTCCAATAATTAAAAAAAGAAAACTTAAAATTAATCTCCAAATTTTAAATCCTAAAATCTTATATGATTAAAAAAATCTTAAAATACAACACCCTTAACTCTAAATCCTAAAATTAAAAGCTTCCACTCTTAAACTTCTAAATGCTAAGCTTAAAATCATTAATATAAAAATCTTATATCCCAAACTCTAAACTCTTAAACCCTAAAATAATAAACCTTAAACTTTAATTACTAAATCCTGAACTATAAAATGCTATGTCCTTTTACTTGAAACACTAAAATTGAGTACTAAAATCAGGAATTATGCAAAGTGCCTCAGTCTTAGTAATGTTTATTGTTCCAATAAACTTTAAATACTTTCACATGTTTCTTCCGTTTTTGTCTAAATTTAAATACTATTATTCAAAATACATGTTTATTATGTTTTAGTTTGTTATAATTATTTTTTTTAAAAGCTAGTTTTCCTAAACCATAAACCACTGGAAACAACAAACCTTGTATTATATTCAAGGACATCATCTTTCTTTCTTTTTTCTCATTTCTTTACCCTTTTTTTTTCCTTAACAGAAAGGCTAAATTGAAGAAAAAAAAAAAAAAAAACTTATTCTAAATCATACACCCCTTAAAAATAAAACTTATATTATAGCAACAACAAGAAAAAGAAGTAAAACCTATGTCTTAAGCTCTAAACTCTAAAATCTTAAACAACAAATTTTGAATCTTAAAATCATAAAATGCATGACTTTAACCTCTAATAACGTAATCTTAAAATATTAAATGTTAAATCTTAAAATCATCATCTATAATCTCTAAACCCTAAAATACTCATAAAATCATAAACTTTAAATATTAAAACCTTTTATATCCTGAAATACTAAAATATAGACTCTAAATTTTAAAACCTTCACATATGGTTCGAACTCATAACACATTTTTATTTTAATACTTAGAGATAAGGTTTTGACACTTTCATGTCTAGAGATTAAATCTTACTTCTTTTGTAAACATTTGAGCTAGTATTTAAAAATTCACATTTATATCCTATTTATGACAAAAATAAAATCCTAAATCCTTCACCTAGGGTTATGACTCAAACATATTTGTCTTAACCCTCTTCAATTGGTTATACTTTGGTTTGAACTTCTAAATTACTCAATGGCATCATGCCTTAGATGTTAACAATTCCTTAGCCATGTTTTTCTCTTTGTTACTATTCAATCAAGCACTTTTCACACCAAAAAGGAAGGTTTCCAAAGCTAGATTAGTCACACTGGGAACTATGTGACTTAAAACCGAGGAAAATCATGCAAAAAAGCCCACGAAAATCACACAAAATTAACAACAAAATTTGAGAAAATTAGCCTCCAAATTAGAAATTCATGCCACGCGTCCATTTGAGGAATTTCAGTGGAACTCCATTTTATAATTTAGCCTCCAAACTAGTCTTAGGCCTCCAGATGCGCGGGCGTAGGATGAGTTAATGTGAGATTTTTGTACAATATGGAGAATTTTTATGAACAATTTTTCCTAGCCATATCAACGACGACGCGTCAAAATTGTGTAAACAAAATTAGGTCCCAAATCTAGTAAACTATTTTATGTTAAGTAGTCAGCTTAGCATGTGTACATTGAAATTAAACTCTTGACCAATAGTAAACTAGTCGATTATGGTCTACTACTAAATAGTGCATGATTGACATATTACTATATAATATTTTGTGTTGCCATGTGCACATTTGATTTGTGAATTGCATATAATTGTTATTCAAAGAATCAAATAATTTTAGGTCATCTTTCTAGGTGAAGTAGATAACTTAATTATATTTTACCATAACAAATTCTTCAATTTACATATTACTATATCTTATTTTATTTCTAAGTCAATATAACTTAAAATAATAAAATAGGGAATAAAGAAAATTTATAGATCAGTTCTTTTTATTTGCTTCTTCAATCATTTTGTTTTATGGCTGCCCGTATATTCTCTCCCCACTAAAGAAAATTACAAATCAATATTTTGTCCACGCCATAGCTCAATTTTTAGAAAAGTTAATAATATGCATATGCATGAAGGAATTCTAAAGCATATGATGAGAAAATTTGTCCGTAAAGGGAAGATATTGCCAAAATTTCACATATTTAAAGAAGGTTGGATGGACCCCCCTCGCTGTAACTTTTCTTTTTCCTCTTTCGTACTAAAAGGGATCAACTTGAAGTTAATGGAGGGAAAAGATCAAAAGAGAATAATATTTTGCCTTGGCTCATTGAGTATGGCATGGAATTCTTGGACATAATCTTGTTCATTTTTCTTTTTCAAATTTGTTCCTTCTCCTAAGATATATCCTATACCCTTCTCATTCCAGAACAGACATAAAATGTAAGAATTAATATGATAATCAATATATAAATATAAATATTAGTATAAAAGGAGACATAAAATGTTATATCAAGGCTGACCCTGAGGTTAGTTTGGTTGGGCAACAACCTAACGCCTCCAAATAATAAGGAACCCATATCAATAAATTATTAACTATTGTTAGCATTAGTCAGCAAAATATATTAACATTATATAGATATAACTCTTCAACTTCTCTCTCTTAATACGAGATGTGGGTTTGACGTAGTACTGCAACCCTTAGAATTAAAATTTTACATTCGGAAATCTTTTTAAGTTGAAATTCCTGAATTTTCCTCATACTTATTAACCAAAAAAAAAAAAAATTCTCTCTCTTCACATAAATATAACGCCCTTGATGAATAAATATCAAGAAAAATAAAGTATATCATATACATAATAGTTAAGATTTGGAAAATCTCCTTGCACTGGCAAATCAATAATTATTAAAAAAATTTAAGCGAAAGTGTCAGGGTTTGAAAATCTACTTTAACTTCTTGTTATGACATACAACTTTTTGTATTAGCTTGTTCAATTGTATCAATTCATGTAACTAGTTACTATTTACTAAGGTCAAAGAGAAATCAACCTAAATAAGATCTTTTCCCTACTGCATCTTGAGAATAAAAAAAAAAAAAAAATATCTTTCTAAGGTTCTCTATAATTCTTATGTTCTTCCTACCATAAAAAAAAAAATATTAAAATACAATACCCTTAACTCTAAATCTTAAAATCAGAAGCTCCCACTCTTAAAATTCTAAATCCTAAAATCTTATATCCCAAACACTAAATCCATACCTTAAACCCTAAAATAATAAACCTTAAATCATAATTACTAAAATCTAAACTATAAAATGTTAAGTCCTTTTACTTGAAATACTAAAACTGAGTATTGTAATAAAATCAGGAATTATGCAAAATGCCTTAATTCTATTAATGTTTATTGGTCCAATAAACTTTAAATACTTTCACATGTTTTTACATTTTTGTCTAGATTTAAATACTATTAGTCAAAATACATGTTTATTATATTCTATTTTTTTTTTTTTTAAAAAAAAGCTAGTTTTCCTAAACCATGAACCCTAAAAACAACAAACCTTGTATTATATTCAAGGACATCATTCTTATTTTTTTTATTTCTTTAACCTTTTTTTTTTTCCTTAACAGAAATTTATGCTTCACTTTTAGGCTAAATTGATTTGCTTGTGATTGCATATGCCTCAGGTGGAGGGAGAGGACCGAGTTAGAATGGAAGAAAATGTTTCAAGAAGCAGGTTTCCCTCGTTATAACATCATCATAATCAAATTAATAAATAAGAAACATTTATGTGTTATTCCATATCCGAATATACCCCTTAATAAGAATATTGTACGTGAGTTTTGTTAAATTGCATGTTCTACCCGAAACTCTATTGATGAGGTGAAAATATGACACTTGTAATGACAAATCACATAAACTAATTTGTATATTCTGACCTCACACGTGTTTTTGTGATGAAGGGCTTTATAAAATAATCAATATATTCATTTTTTAAATATAAAAAAATATATGAAATATTATATTTGAATAAACAAAAAGTACAATGTAAAAATTTAGATGAGTGAAACAAGTTATAAGAGTAGATATTATAACTTGTGCATAGTACGTGTTTAAAACTCTAAGAGCATGTTTGGTTCATGGATTTGACAAATCTTATAATGGTCTGTTCTCATATTGTGCATGTTTGGTTATTGTTAGAATAGGAATGGTCCATTCTAAGAATGCTCCATTCCATAAATTTGATGAAACCACTATTGCCAAATATTTGGTGGCATTGGATTCTTCTATGTTCATTTTAGTCATTTTAGTAGCTAAACATGCTCTTAGTAATAATCTAAAAAAAAATGTCTAAGTAGTTTTTTTATTTATCAAAAATAAATCGAGGAATCTAAGAAATTTAACCTAGAGGGAATGGGAGCAAGATCAAACTTGAGTGCTAAAGCCATAACGCTGAGATAATACTAACTCAACTAAACCCACTCGACGAAGTCTAAATGGTTTGCTAAAGAAAGAAAAAGAAAAAAAAAAAAAATCAATAAGTGGTGTGTTAGTTGAGGAACTTAAAACAAAAAGAGTATGTACTTTTAATTCACTGGATACTCACGTGATATCATACTGGTTGGAATGCACAGGCAAAAATCCAAGATTTGCTTTTGTCAAATAATGTAAGTGCTACCAACAGGAAAAAATGTATTGCTATTACACTGTAGTTATTGCTGAACCAAAAGCAAAACTAACACTAAAAGTATAAATAACTATGAAAATCAGTTTGACATTCAATTTTCCAAACCATGATCCACTGCTATTTCCACTTATTCTTCAGTGGTTGAACTATACATGCAGTGTAAATGTTAGATGGGAGGTGGCTTTACCACCATGCATGTAGTACAAATGCTATAGCTCAAAATTTCATCTGCAAAACGACAACCCATTTGGCGTTTTAATATTGTATTTGCATCAACAGTACACCATACAATTTGGCGTTGCATTTTAACAACAAAATACCATTTAAAATGGCGTTTTCTTGCCTTCTATAAAAATGTAATAGATTGAGAAATAATTTTTAGTTTATAATATTTTGATAAATAATTAAAAATTTTGTATTTTTAGATAATTTTACCTGCATCATCCTTGTTTTTTCCTATTAACTTGTTTTTAAATTCTTTTTGATTAGACTAACCTTTATATTAGTAAATGATTTTGGATAAGTGCTTGCACAATTTGAAATAATTTAGGAAAACAATTTTCACAAAACTTTTAGTTAAGGTACATGTTTGCATAGTTTATTGTAATGAGATAAGCACTTATGTGGTATAATTACTCAAATTTATTAAACTCAAAATTAAGAAGATAAATTGGCCCAAAAAGCAAAAGCCAAGATGGGTCAAGAAAGGTCTATCATAGAGGAGACCCAAAGAAACCCTATAAAGGGCACCAAAGGTACACTACCAAAGTTAAACGTTTGTCTAGTTAAATTTCTCCTCTAAATCAATTATTTCAAGTACTTAAGATGAGACAATATTCTAAAAGTGGTTCCCCAAGGGAACGTTACAGTAAGTAAACTCATAAGAGATCAAGAAAAGGTTGTTAAGAGAGGCACCTCCTGATGAAATTAAGGCTGGGAAAAGCCTTTGGATAAGGCGTTAGGAAAAAGTTGATGAGGATGGTAGCCCTTGATGAAGTTAAGGCTAGGAAAGGCCCCATGATAAAGCATCGAGAAAGGGTCGTTGAGGGAGGCAACCCCGATGAGGTTAAACATGGAAAGAGCTCCACTTGGCCTAAGTATGATACATCATGAGAACGTTGTTGAGGGAGACTCCTCCTGATGAGAGACCAGAAGATTAGTTCAGGAGGCCAAGACCTAAACGCATCCTGAGCTAACTGCCAAGACCATGACACTTTAGTAGACTATACCCTTGACGTTTCCACCTTAATTTCTTAATCGTTTCCCTAATTAGGTATCAACTTTTCTTAGAAGTCTTCTAATGCTCATTTTTACCCTATTCACCCATCGTTTACCCATTAAAAGACAAAGGTTCAGCAGCCTAGTACATGGGAGACAAGCACTACCCATATCCACCAACGATAAGATGCCAAAACATCCCAAACCAGACAATTGCAAGTCCTGCAAAAGCTGGTGCACGAATTCCCGAAGCAGAGGATGTCAATCAATCAGTGTGTGATACCTCAACCCTAGTAAATGAGATATTTTGGCGACTCATGTGCACCTCACATGACTCCAATAAAGCCTAGCCTATTATTTTCACTATAAGTAGCTAATCTTACCTCACCGTTTGAAAAAAGACATTATTCACCATACAGAAACCACTATTTTTGAGAATAGATTTTAGACCACAGTACTGTTACTCTATCAAAATAACATCAGCCACCAGAAACCATCAACCCTTACCAGATAGCATTATTTTGAGTCGTCATTTTATCCCTTTAGCCAAGTCTGTTACAGTCACGAAAACACACTTAGAGGATAGTCATGAGATTGCTCTTGAAAGTAAGACTTTTCCACAGGAGTAACATCTCCAAGCCTAATGCATCACTATATATTCATTCACAGTGCGTAGTTGATCACTCAAGTCAAATCCAAAGACCCGACCATTCCGACAAGTAGCATCTTCATTGGCATATAAAATCAACTCTTCGTATAAAAGCAAAAAAATGTCAAAACATGTGGTAATTTTCTTTTCATTTTTGTTTTAATATAATGGTTTAGGTGTGTAAATTCTTGGGTATGCCAAGGGGAAGGGAGGTGTTAAGTTCAAAGAATGTTTATTGAAGTATATATTATTACTCATTATGGATTCTCAAATCAACAATAAGATTTAAGACTACATTATCGTGAAATACAATTTAAATTTTTATCAATTAAACTAACCTTGTTGATAAATAGTTTTGGACATAAGTGCTTGCACATATTTAAAATAATTTAGGATAGTAGCTTTCACAAAACTATTAGCTAGGGTCCAAAATGTGAGGAATAGTAATGTATCAAACGGTGGATATATCACTTCTTGAAATAAAATAAAGTGCTGTATATATATATATATATATATATATATATATATGCGTGTATAACGATGACATTTCTAGATTAATTTCTTGAAAGTAAGACTTTTCCACAGGAGTGACATCCCCAAGCCTAATGCATCACTATATATTCATTCACAGTGCTTAGTTGATCACTCAAGTCAAATCCAAAGACCCGACCGTTCTGACAAGCAGCATCTTCATTGGCATATAAAATCAACTCTTCAAATAAAACAAAAAAATGTCAAAACATGTGTGTAATTTTCTTTTCAGCATCTTAATCTATGTCTTAATCACCTTCCAGTTGTCAATAAAGTTTTCGTGTCTAATTTAATGTATTACGTCACCAATTATATAACAGAGTTCCTGTATTTAACCTAATGTGCTACGTTACCAATTATACAATCAAATTTCTCTGTCTAACCTATTATGGTATGTTACCAATTATTTAATAGGGTGGTGATAGATGGACTATTTTCATTTTTGTTTAAATTTAAGAATTATTTTAATTTAAGAAAAACCATTTTAATTATTTTTTAATTTAAGAAGTACTAAAAGTATATTTTACTTAAAAATAATTTAATTTGATTTTTATTAACAAAAATTAATCCACTGTAAAATTACTTCATTCATTTTTTTATATTATATCATATTTAAAATTTATAGTAGTCAAAATAATTAAATTCTGAATAAAGCCAGAAGGATTAGGTGGCATCCAATTGAAAGTAAATAAGATAGCCCTGGTGTCATTCAGTCAATGCACTAATTATAATGTAAAGAGAATAGCTACATGCATATTTAGATATGTCTACCCTCACGTACGTCTCTTGTTTCAATTACGATGAAGGAGTGTAACGTTAAACAAAAAAGTCAAAAAATGTATAAAAAGAGAGATATAAGAAATAAGTATATGTAAATGAATGTAAATATAATATTATTTTAATAAAAATATATGGTCTTGTCAATTGGTATTATTTAAAGAAGTGAGTCGTAGTTTAAATGGTTAAATTTTTTTAATATTTTTTAAATATTATAAAGCGTTAGTATTCTCATAATCTAAGCTTTTGTTTAAACTCAACTTCGCTTTAATATATATAGAGTGTCCCTGCTTATCTATGGCTCAAAAAAAAGTTATTATTTGGGCCATTTTTTCCCTTGACTCCATCGCTTGATATCACACAATTAAAGAAACTCAAGATTCATAGACAAGGAGACACAGAGAGAGATTGAAGATGGAAGAAGAAACTCATGCAGCAACAGAGACAGAGGAGATATTATTAACCTTACAAGGCCAAGCTAATATATGGAAGTACATGTTAAGCTTTGCAGATTCCATGGCCTTGAAATCTGCGGTGGAGCTTCGTATACCCGATATCATACGCCGTCACGGTGGACCAATCAGCTTAACCCAAATTTTGGCAGGTATTTCTGATGCACCATCTCCAGACATCACGTGCCTCGCGCGTATCATGAGGCAGCTGGTCCGGAGAAAGATCTTCAGCGCACATCAGGCAATCGACGCTGTAGACACACTCTACGGATTGACCCACTCTTCAAGATGGCTCTTCAGTGAGTCCGGATCCGGGTCGGAGCCGAGCCTGGCCCCGATGGTTTTGATAGACAACCATCCGTGGGCGATGGCGCCGTGGCACTATCTGAGCCACTGCGTCAGGGAAGGCGGCTTTGCCTTCAAAAAGGCTCATGGGAGGGAGATTTGGGAGTTTGCATCGGAGAATTCAGAGTTTAACAAGCTCTTCAATGATGGGATGGCGTGTACGGCCAAGATTGTGATGAGCGCAATCATCTCAGGTTACAAAGATGGGTTCGAGAGCGTTGGATCACTGGTAGATGTAGGAGGTGGGATCGGTGAGACAGTGTCTGAGGTCGTGAAATCCTATCCGCACATCAAGTGCATAAACTTTGATCTGCCGCACGTTGTTGCAAATGCGTCTAAATGCGAGGGAGTCACTCATGTTGGAGGCGATATGTTCCAAGCCATTCCCAAGGCCGACGCCGTTTTCATGAAGGTATTTTAATTTTTGGTTTGTTGGCCTGGGATATTTTTATTTAGTTTTCTTCTTGACTTTTTGTTTTACCTTTAAGTCATCATTTTTAAACTAATTAAAGATTTGTTAACACATAGTAATAAGTTTGATAATACAAAAGTCTTGTAAGATAATATTAAATAAAAATTTAATATTATACAATATTTAATATAATATTATATAAAATGTAAAATATGTTATTTAATAAGTTGTATAAACAAAATATCGTATAAAAGTAAAATATGTCAAGTAAATATATACAATTCCACCTAATACAAGTTAACACATAAAAAAAAAAAAAAAAAAAAATTGCAGAGGAAGGTAAGATTTTATTATTATTATTAGTTCAAAAAAAATTAATGAAGATGGAAAAAAATAGATTACGTGGTTCTATTTATGTTGTTCAAGAACTTTGTCTTCTATACGACTCATGATACACTTCTCTCTGTACCATTGTTTACTAATGGATGTAGTGGATAATGCATAATTGGAGCGATGAAAGTTGTATCAAGATTTTGACGAACTGCAAGGAAGCAATAGCAGAAGAGACAGGGAAAGTTATCATTGTGGACCATGTTCTAAAGCCAGAGGGTGATGGCCTTTTCGACGACACTGGTTTTGTCTCTGATTTGCTTATGCTTGCACATGGCTCAGGTGGAAGGGAGAGGACTGAGTCAGAGTGGAAGAAAATATTACAAGAAGCAGGTTTCCCTCGTTATAAAATCATCACAATCAAAGCTTTGCCATCAATTATTGAGGCCTACCCTATTTGAATCATATGCTTCTACTTTTATTTTCTGCTATTCTGTCTTCTTCTTCTGTAATGCTATTTCGCTAAATTAATAAATAAGAAACATTTATGTGTTCTTCCATATTCAAATATACCCTTTAATAAGAATATTGTATGTGAGTTTTATTAAATTGCATGTTTTACCCAAATTCTATTTTTGAGGTGAACATATGACATTTGTAATGACAAATGACGTAAACTAATTTGCATATTGTGACCCCCACACTTGCTTTTGTGATGAAGAGCCTTATATAATAATTCATATATTTAATTTTTAAATATAAGAAAATATGTAAAATATTCTATTTAGATAAATAGAGTAAGTTTACATGATGTAGAAATTAAGACGGATAGAATAAGTTTATAAGGATAGATATTATAACTCATGCATAGCATGTGTTTAAAACTCTAAGAGTATGTTTGGTTTATGAATTTGACAAATTTTAGAATGTTTCATTCTCATATTGTGCATGTTTGGTTACTATTGGAACAGTAATGATCCATTTTAAGAATGCTCCATTCATTAAATTTGAGGAAATTACTATCGCCAAATATCTAGTGGTATTGTACTATTTATATGTTCATTTTAGTCATTTTAGTTAGGTGAAAGTTTTTAATATATTGGATGAAGTTTGTTTATTGAAAATTATGAGTTGTTTTGGTTATTTTGTTAAAAATTACATTTTATTCTTTGGATACTAAAAATTTATTCATCTATTCTCATTGCATGTCAAATGTAATAATAGAGCTTTCTAGTCCATTTTCTATTTATCTTCTCATTCATACATTAGATCATTCTAAGAACCAAACATCTCTTAGTAGTAATCTAAAAAGAAAGTCTACGTAGTTTTTAAATTTATCAAAAATAAATAGAGGAATCTTAGAAACTTAACCTAGAGAGTGAATGGAGGCAAGGTCAAACTCAGAGTGCTAAAACTATAATGCTGAGATATTACCAACTCAGTTAAACCCACTCGATGAAGTCTAAATGGTTTACTAAAGAAAGAAAATGAAATAAACAATAAATAAGTGGTGTGTTGGTTGAGGAACTTAAGAAAACAGGAGTATATACTTTTAATTCATTGGATGCTCACGTGATATCATACTGGTTGGAATGCCCAGGCAAAAATCCAAGATTTGCTTTTGTCAAAAAATGTAAGTGCTAACAATAGGAAAAAAAATGCATCGCTATTACATTGTAGTTATTGCTGAACCAAAAGCAAAACTAACACTAAAAGTATGATTAACTATGAAAATCAGTTTGACATTCAATTTTCTAAACCATGATCCACTGCTATTTCTACTTATTCTTTAGTGGTTGAACTATATATACAGTGTAAATGTTAGAAGGGAGGTGGCTTTCCAGCATGCATGTAGTGCAAATGCTATAGCTCAAAATTTCATCTGCAAAACGACAACCCATTTACCGTTTTAATATTGTATAATAATACACCTTACAATTGCGTTGCATTTTAACAACAAAACGCCACTTAAGATGGTGTTTTCTTGCCTAGATTGAGAAATAATTTTTAATTAATAATATTTTAATAATTAGCTAAAATTTGTGTTTTTTTTTTTTTTGGGATAATTTTACCTATATCATCCTTGTTTTTTCCTATTAAACTGTTTGAAAATGAGCAATATATATCACCTCTAGCTAGTTCGGTGGTTTAGTGTGAAACCTACCAAATAATTTATTAGAGATTGCTATGAACATCTTAAAAATTGAGTCCATTTATTTTGTGAAGTTGATTTACTTCCAGTAATACCCTTTCCTCCGAAAATACTAAAGTCAGTGTCTGAAAAAGACTGCATTGTCTACTCTTACTGAGTGCGGTGCTGTTTAATTTGTCATTCGAATATGCCTACGATTCATCACTCACGTTTGAGGCTTTGTCTATTATTTTTTTGGACCGAAGTACATGTTTGCACAGTTTATTGAGATAAGCACTTAAGTGGTAATCTTTGTTTATGCATAAAAGTTTAGATGTGTAGATTCCCTAGCATATTAAGGCTAAGGTACATCTTGAAGTTTAGAGAATGCATGAATATTTATTACTCGTTAACAAGATTCTCAAATTAATAATGAAATTTAAAACTATATCCTTATAAAATACAGTTTGAATTCTTTTCAACCAGACTAACCTTTATCGGTAAATGGTTTTATATAAGTTTTATATAAGTGTTTGTACAATTTGAAATAATTTAAGTAGCTTTCACAAAACTATTAGCGAAGGTACATGCTTGCATAGTTTATTGTAATAAGATAAAAAACTTATACGGTGTAATTACTCGAATTTATTAAGCCCAAAATTAAGAAAATAAATAAGCCCAAAAAGCAATAGGCCAAGATGTGTCAAGAAAGGTCAAGCATAGAAGAGACCAAAAGAAGCCTATAAAGAGCACTAAAGGTACATTCCCAAAATTAGGTCTCCGTTTAGTTAAATTTCTCCTCTAAATCAGTCATTTCAAGTACTTAAGATGAGACAATATTCTAAAAATTGTTCCCCAGGGAACATTACTATAAGTAAACTCATAAGGCATCAGAAAAGTAGGGGTGGGCACGGGCCGGGCCGCCCAGTGTCCCAACCTGGCCCGGGGAGTTCGGGACACATTCGGGACGGGACAAACCGGGACGCAGGACGGAATCGGGACAATTTTTCAGTGTCCCGGCCAATTTCGGGATAGTACTAAGACAGGCCCAATCCTATCCCGAGTCCCGTCCCGGCCCGGCCCGAGTATAACTTTGTCCCGGCCCGTCCCGAAACCAAGGCCCGTACGTCTCGAACCCA
This sequence comes from Bauhinia variegata, assembly GCA_022379115.2. Taxonomy (NCBI): domain Eukaryota; kingdom Viridiplantae; phylum Streptophyta; class Magnoliopsida; order Fabales; family Fabaceae; genus Bauhinia; species Bauhinia variegata. The sequence continues at coordinate 2,904,980 of CM039432.1, forward strand.
TCCCGTGTTCAGCATTTAGTTTGGGACTTCCATCCTCCTTCGTTCCTCACACTTTCTCATTCTCTCTTCACCTTGAGCAAACCCTAAATCACAAATTCACTCAACTATCTAGAACCAGGTATATTCTTCGTGGTTCTTGATCCTCTATTTTCTATTTATGTGGAATTTTATCTTTGTCTCATTTTGGGTACTTGCTATTTCTGATGTTGAAAGTGCAAGTAAATAAATCCTAGATGGAGGTGAATAGAATAATAAAAATTTTCGCAATAAAATTTATATTTTCAAAATTAAGCATAAAAAGATAAGCTTGATTATATGCAACGAAAGCTTGATTTCAGAAAATCTCAGAGTTTAAAATGCGATGTAGCAGTTTAACACAACGTGCAGAATTTATATACTGGAAGATAAAAATGCTGAAATCAAAGAGGACAAGGAGGAGAAAATGCACAGTGATTTATAGTGATTCGGTCTAGCAAAGACCTACATCCACTCCTCTCAAATACTATTGAGAGAGTTACCTCCACTATCTGAATTGGTTTACTGGCTTCTAGCTACCTCTTACAACCGAACAGGAATCAAGCATAATGGCTAAAGCTTCGTTTTACCAGGAGCACCAAGAACCCTTTATAACAGACTATGTCTATGCTGGTTTATAGGATGCCAGCAACCTTTTGCTTGGTTTTCATGGCTAACCAAAAACCTTCACAATAAAGTTTGAAGTTGTAGAAATTTAGCTTAATATATGCTGCTTGATTCAGCTAATATACCAGTAAGCTTGATGCACTTAAACAATATTCTAAGTGAGAATGAAGTGCACGAAAATGAGGAGAGGAAGATGAAATTGTGAGGGCTCTTGAAGAATAAGCAAATGAACCTTTTAACCTCTCTTCATCTTCTCTTCCTTTGAGCCTTCTTCCTCCTTTTATAATGGTTTCAAAATATGACTGTTGGAGGTATCATCATTGCAAATATAGCTGTTGGAAATATCATCATATTAATTTCTTGAAGTTAGAAATAACTTGTAGATATGGGTCAACCAGCTTTACTATTTATGCTTGATTTCTGACACAACGTACTGTTGGCTTTTGTTTCTGCAACACGTTTTACTGTTTCTGACACAGTGTACTGTTAACAGCAGCTTTTCTGGAGCACATACCATGCTGGCTTGCTTCTGCAACACGTTTTACTTTTTAAGCTTGATTTCTGAACTGGCTTACTTCTGCAGCACGTGAAGTAGACTGCAAACTACAACTTTGCAATTTTGCTTTTCCCATGCCAAGTTGACTTTGTAAAGTGAGAAGGAGTAGGTTCTGCTACTGTTGGATAATCAAGCATGTGAAGCTATACCAGATTTGCAATAGAAATTTTTCAACAAATACAATAAGTCTAAAAATATTTTTCTCATCAAAATCAATTAAGGGATTGATTAAAATTCCCTTGAGCTAACAGATGTTTGCACTTTCAATTCAAAATTGCTTTGCGATTTGGTGACCTGATTCTGCTTCTGGGTCAGTTCATTAGTTTTCTTTTTGATGAGATTTACATGAACCAGGTACATTCTTCATGGAAGCTGTTCTGATGGGTGTTTAAAAACTGAAACATTAAATGATATGTATGTATGTAGTGCCTAAAGGTTACTTATGAAAGCTGCCATCGCGAGGCTTCCTTTGCTGCCATTCATAGTATATTTGTCTTTTCAATTTTCTTCTTAGTTTTTAGCAGTAACGCAATATATTGGGAGAATATGACATGTCACTTTAGGCACCACACCACACGTATATCAGAATTTTAATCCAGTACTTGATTCATTTCTTTTACCATTTTTAATTGGGAGTCTTGATATGAACTTGCAAGATATATCCAAATTCACATGTAAGAATCAAATGGCATCTATCTATCTAGAACAGGTTCGGTGGGCATGGAATCTGATTTATTCCATTATACGCATCGTGGAACTTGGTTGAATATATTGAATATTGTAACATCGAGCGTGCATGTGGACAGGCTAGGCTGAATATATATGAATAGTTAGCTTAGCCATGGTGTGAGACTTGCTTTAGTTTAATCATTGTCAAACTTTTGAGATTTGCAAAGTAAAAACAAGTGGACATTTTTTATTTGTCCACTGAAGCATTAACATAATTGGACTCTGCAATTGGCAAAGCCTAAGTGGATCTTGATCTCTACTCTAATTTGACTCAAAGGAGATTTGGTTGCATTTTTATGGGTGTTTCTTACTTTTCATTCTTCTGGGTCAATTTTAATTTATTAAATTTTTGAACTCATGGTTTCAGCTGTCTATTTAAAAACTGAATTAGTCTTGTTTTCACCAATACTCTCTCATTTTCTGTTTGGTTCATTGTGTTAGTATTCTTCCTACAAATTCATTCTTCAGTTCTCATGATGTTTGATTTTAATTACTCTTTTCTCTAATATGATTTCACTTCCTTGCTCTTTCTGCTCCTTGCTTGTTCTTATCTAAAATTTTTTGGAGGATTTTCTATTGTCGTCTCAAGAAAATTCTACTGTTTACTTTGCCAAGTTAAAGTGTGCATGTCATGTTATTATTTGTTGGGTCCTGCATGTGCTCTAACTGATAAGAATAGAAAAATTATAAATCTTAGTAATACAGGGAAGCACACGAAATATGAAGGGTAACTGGCTAGTAGTAAGCTTAAAACTTTCATTAGAATTTTTTTTTTTTTTTTTTGGGGGGGGGGGGGGGGGGCATACAGAAGCATTTAAAGTTGTTTGTTGTGGTTTATTGGACTTTTCTTAACCATGATATCACAGTTATTGTTTTTGCCAATAATCTCTATATAGCAGTCTAGCTGGTCATATATGCATTAATAGGTGTGTGTGTGTGTGCTCAATCTCATCCCTCGTAGGTCTGTCTGTAATTAGCATAGAAAACCCATAAAAACAAAAATGTTGATTTACCATATAAACATCCCATGTGTACTAAAAAGAATATTGATGTCCTTATGTTGTTTCACAGTTTATACACATTATAGCTAGCATTTGAATTTAATGGATTTACTAAATTTTAATTAGACCAATGGTTTGGTTTGGATATTAACTAATATATATATATATATATATATATATATATATCAATGATTGGATGCCAAAGCTATCATCCATTAATATTTCTTCTTTGTAGCCCTTTCATTATTATTTCACTGGCCCACCATATTCATGTTCTATCTTTTTTTTCCCTGCGATTTTAATTTGTTTGGTTCTGAACCAGAGCAGAAGCCAGAGTCCAAGGGAACCTGCCCGTGCAAGGTCTCCCAGTTAATGAGATGCTTGTGTTAGAACATGTTGGATTTTGTTAAGACATTCTATTTTCTTGTACCTTTGAACAGAAATCTGTGTTATTTTCTGTTAATGTCAAACTCTGTAGGGAATGTTTTCTTCAAAGTTATTTCTGTGTTGTTTGTTGTCTTGGAATGCAGCTTTCTTTTAATTAAAATATGGACATGAGACTTAGTCACCCTTTCATTTTTTTCTCTATGTTTGCAGAAAATTAAAGCAGTCTTAATTGTACTTCATTACAATACTTTCAATTTCATTTAGCAAATCAGTCGATAATTAAATTGAAAAGACTTTAATATCCATTTACATTGCTAATAAGTTCTAGATTCATTGAGTGTGATTTCGTCATAATTTTGCTAGCTTATTTTGAATATATATGCAAGTTTTATATCTATATATTGTTATCTCTTATGATATAAACATTCATCATCTTTCTTGAATATTAAAAGAATCACATGGCTGACAACATTTTTTTTTTTTTTATGGTTTAGAAAATTAAGATATACAATGCCAGAGCAAATCCAAACAGAAGCACCTGGAGCAGGTTCGAATGAGCAAGCCCGACAAGAGCATCAACTTGGGGTAGGCATTTCTCGATCCTCTACTAGTGCAACTGTTCACACCACAGCAGGTTCAAAAACTTCTAAACCTAAGTCAATAGTGTGGGACCATTTTACAAAGTTGTGATTAGAACATACTAACGGAGAGGAAAAAGCCAAGTGTCATCACTGTAAAAGTGAATTTCTTTGTAACTCAAGTAGTCATGGGACAAATGGAATGCTAAAACACTTGAAAAGGCGTCATAAGTGGATTTTTGTTGAGAAGAATCAGTCACTTATAGGGGTTACAGAGGGTGAGGAAGGTCTAGGAGGGAGAAAAACAATTGTTTCTATTTCCTATAACACAGAGGAAATTAGGAAAGCACTTGTTATTTTTGTTATAGAAGATGAGATGCCATTTAGTGTTGTTGAAGGGCGTGGGTTTCGTCATTTTGTGAATCAGTTGGAACCTAGGTTTACTGTGCCATCTAGGAGGAACATTACAAGAGATTGTTACCAACTTTTTCTAAATGAAAAAGGTAAGTTAAAAGAGTTTCTTAAGAAGTCATGTGTGAGGGCTTGCTTGACTACAGATTGTTGGACATCTATTCAAAATATTCACAACTCATTTTATTGATGAACAATGGAGACTTCAAAAGAGAATTTTGAATTTCTCACAAACTGACAACCACAAAGGTGAGACTATAGGAAAAGAAATTGATAGGTGTTTGAGGGAATGGGGAATTGAAAATGTATTTACAATAACTTTGGATAATGCTTCCTCTAATGATGTGGCCATTTCTTATTTGAAAAGGAAATTGAAGAATTTGAATTGTTTGGTATGTGAAGGAGAATATATGCATATGAGGTGTGCTGCTCACATTTTGAATTTAATTGTGAATGATGGATTGAAAGACTTGAATCCATCTATTGTTTCTATTCGAAATGCCATTCGGTATGTTAGGTCTTCTCCCCAACGTCTCCAAAAATTCAAACAAGCTGCACATGCAGAAAAAATAAGTAGTGGAGCCTCTCTTTGCTTTGATGTTCCAACTAGGTGGAATTCCACCTACACTATGTTGGAACATGCTATACCATTTCAAAAAGCATTTGAGAGACTTGAGGATGAAGATGAGGGCTATGTCACTTGGTTTAAAGATGATAGACAACCATATAGTTTAGATTGGGATAATGCTAGAGCATTTGTTCAATTTTTGAAGTTGTTTTATGAGGTGACCTTGGCACTTTCTGGTTCTTTACATGTCACAGCCAATTGTGCTTTTGATGAAATTCAAACAATTAATGAATTATTGGTAAAGTGGAGTGAGAATGAAGTTGATTGTGTTTTGGGGACTATGGCATGTAATATGAGAAATAAGTTTGATAAGTATTGGGGGAAGATAGAAATATTAATCCATTAATTTATATTGGTATCGTGTTGGATCCACGATATAAACTTGAGTATGTGAATTTTTTATGTGATGCTAATTATGAAATTGGGACAGCTACTCTTTTGAAAAAGAAGATAATGAACACATTGTGGCAGCTATACAATTTCTATGCACAAGAGTCACATGAGGTATCTCAAACCTCTGATGATAGTGCAAGCCATGAAGAGTCAGTTATTACCAAGGAAGGTTTAGCAGACATGGGATGGGTAACAATAGCACATAAAAAGGAAAGAAAAAACCAGTGGAAAAGATTAAAGTTGGCTCAAGAATGTCCAAACAAGAAAAATGATTTGGAGACACATGATGTAGTAGATGATGGTATAAATGATTTTGATATCTTGTCTTGGTGGAAGGAGAACTCTATGAAGTATAGTGTACTTTCACTTCTAGCACGTGATGTATTGGCTGTTCTAGTTTCTACTGTTGCGTCTGAGTCTTGCTTCAGCACTGGGGGACAAGTTCTTGATGTTTTTCGGAGTTCTTTGTCACCAAAGATGGTTGACGCACTTATATGCACTCAAAATTGGTTGAATCCTAATGAGTACAAGATACAAGTCTTTGATGAGTTTAAAGCAAATGATGCTATCATTAATGGTAAGCTTTTATTCTAACTGTATAACTTTTTCATTGTATATATTTTTGCTCTTTATTTAATATTTACTTATTACTCATATGTTACTTTTACAATTTTATAGAAATTGGTAGTGCCATGACCTCAGTGACCAACCAAGCAATTCAAGAGGGAAATAGAATATGTAAGTCTTATATGTATATATATTTGGGCACTAATCTTTTCTTGTGTTTAGAAATAAATGTTTCATAAACTTGGATACAAGTCTTACATAAATTCATTTCTTTTTTCCATATTTGGCAGCTAGAGATTAGCAACACCTACGCTACACTCTTGAAGTTTATTGCTGGAAGGAAGGCTGTTTAATGATTTAAATCATTTTATTATGTTTGCATTAATTGGTTTTCTATATATTATGTTAGGTGTTTATTTTAAAATTGTCTTAATTTTTCAGTTTTATCTATATTGTAAGACTAAAGACACTACAGATTGTTATGTTGTTATGTTTCTCATTTTGTTTCTTGGATTGTATTGTATATCCATTTCTTTTGTTAAACTAATCAACTCATTTGAAGTTACTGTCATTTAACTGTCTTTAAGTCCAAAATTGCTGGCATAATTTACTAAATTAATTTAATTACACAGTTAACATTGGAAGAAACAGATTTATGGTTATACATTTTTTTTTTAATTAAAAACTATATATTCTCATTTCATTCTTTAATCTATTTTCTTTTTTTTATTCCATCATAGTTATTGTGATTACTTTTAGGATAGATGTTTTAATTTAGATTCAAATATCTTTCTCTTCGGTTCAAGGACAATATATTGGGATATCTACCTTGATGAATAGATAAGCTTTATATCATCTCTTGATTTATTTTGCGTTAATGATGTCTGTGCTTTCTCAGTATAAGAAACTATTTATTGTGAATTGGGAGACGATGGTTATGTTGTTTGTTATGAGATGGCTGACATTGAATGACAAGTTGGAGTTGCCAAAACGAAGTGAGATTAAATTGGATAGGCTTTTCAATATTCAGGTTTTGCAGATATGGAGTTGCCAATGGCTAGATCAGCTGAAGTCTGTCTGAGGATTTCTGCAATTCTGGTTTTGATTGTAACAACTTGTGTTGTTGCTTTTGATACTCAAACAGAGCTTATATTATCTGTAATTGAGAAAAAGGCTTCTTATAGAGACGTTAATGCTCTCAAGTAACAGATCTCTCTCCCTCTCTATTTCTCTTTCTTCTCTGATCATATTCCTGTGGCTTTGCATGGAAACTAAACTTGGAGTTGGGAATTTTTTATTTATTTTTTTTTTTTCAGAATACTGATGTATGTTACTTCTGCCGCTGCTGGTTATAACTTTCTTCAACTGTGCAAATACCCAGCCTCAGTATTTTTTGGAAGAAACTTAATCAAAGGGTCCTATATAAACTTCTCCTGGGTCTGTTTCTTGTTGGATCAGGTAATTAGAAATATTCATCACCTTCAAGTTTTCTGCTACTATATATCCTTTCAAAAATCTGCATACTAGTTTACTCTAAGCCAGAAGGATCTAATCAATTGTGATCTTATATAAAATGAGATATCTTATGGAAGAAGTTTAAGGTCAAGTTCTCACAGGAATTTCCAAGTATATTTTGTGAAATGTTTGTATTAAGCATAAAAATACTGATGTCTTCCATCAAATTTTTTTAACAAAATGGTATCATATTTTTCATTTTTTTTTTTGTTCTTCAATCCCTCCAAGTTCTTTCAAAATGAGATATTAAGGTTTTGGCCAAATGTGATGGTACTTGCTTGCTTTACAGAAAGCACGTCGTAAGAGACCCAGATGGGTTGTCTCTTTCACAGAAAGAGTTGGGGCCTGTCATCTAATTAATTTCTAATGTAAGTGACACGCACCTATCTATTTTCCTTTCTTCTGGGTCCTGTTTACGCAGGGAAGACCAGAATTCCAAAGACATATAATCTCATCTGATGAATATATTGTTGGGTGGTTGTAAATTAATTAAAATTTGTTTGAACAGATTGCAATGTATATCATATTTGCTATCTTAATTTTGGGATTTTGTGGGTAGTGAACTATTCATCAAACAGCAGCTAATGTCTTGTGGGTTCTTTTGGTTGGTGATAGAATTTTCTTTATTTAATCATGAAGAATTTGGATGAAGTATTTATATAGGTAAAGACCAGGGTGTGGAGACGTAGATCTGTTTTATCTAGTCTTATAGATGCCTGCCATGTGAATTTGACATCTTACACTTTATAAAAGAGTTGGGACTTGTATACAAGATGACAAAACCTATAGAATTTTAGTAAAATTGGTTGTATACTGGCAATTCATTTGGAATGTGAGTTTTTGAGATTCTACTATGTTTTGACAAAGCAACCTTAGTGTTGTTTTGTTTCTAAGCAGACGAGAGACTCATAAAATGAAAATTGATGGATTTTCTGTTTGTCACCCTTCGTTTATGAAACTTTCTTCATTTTACCAAGCAATTCCTGGAAAGCCTCTTATACAATGATTTAGAATTTTGGTCAATTGCATTTGTTGGTATTTAGTTTGTAGGCTACTTGGCAATTGCTTTGGGAGCTTAATGGAGTATTATTATTTGAGGAGATCAAATTTGTTATATACTGACAGGTGTTAATTGTTTGCAGATGCATTAGAGGATTCCAAACCATTGACAGCATACAGGTCATTTGGTAACATATAAAACAGGACAGGACAAGTCGGGACGGGACTCGGGACATGACCGGGACGGAACCGGGACAAGCATATGGACAACCGGGATGGGCCGGGCCGGGACAGGTAGGTAAATCGGGACGGGACCGGGACAAGAATTCTTGTCCAAGGTATGTTCGGGATGGGACTGGGACAGCCCAAATCCCGGCCCGTGCCCACCCCTAATTTGTTCTTTTGGTTTAATATACTTGACTTTACTTCGGTTTTTGGCTTTTCTTTTTCAGCATTCGCTTTTCTGTAAATTTGTGTATGTTGTTTCTTGTAGCATTCTGTTCATATGGTTGTTTATTTGTGTCTTATTTTGTAGTTCTATCTTCTCTTAACTTCACGTGGCTGCTTGAAATTTGCATCAACAGTGGACTAGTCATAGCAAAATGCAGGTATCATGTTTGACAAACTGCCTAACAGGACTAATTTAAACTGCTACTATTATGATGGTTTAATTACATTATTCTATTGGAAAGTCTTCATACAAAATTTTAATTTTTTAATATTCTAGAAGGTCTAATGTCAAAATCTTTGCTCTCTTACTGAAGTTATAAGGATACCTGCAGCATGATTTCATTTAGGTCCTCGACTTGACTTGAATGTACGATGACTATCCTAAGACATTACCTCCATCTGCAAGGGTTGCTATCAAGGCTTTTCTTGCAAGGGTTGGTTTTATTTGTGTTTGACTATCTTTTTTTGGTCTTGGTCTGCATTTGTCCTTGAATAAGTATATTTCCCATTTGTTCCTTGTGTTTGATTGATTTGAGAAATACCAAAATTACTTTTGTTTGTTTTCTTCACATTCTTCTGTACATGGAAGGGTGTTGGGGTGATGTGTTCTTGAAATTTTAAGATTCCAAGTGTTCTAAAATCATGATTTAGCTCTGTTCCAATTCTTAGGATTTTAATTAATTACCTTGACTAATTACTTGTAGGGGAGCCAATGCATTTAGATGTGAACTATTTAAGCACTTAGAAAATGGTCAGAATATTGTGTAATGTTTCAAATCACCAGAAAAACAAAAAAAAAAAAATTCTCTCTTTCAATTTTAAAATATACATATCACATATATATATATATATATATATATATATATATATATATATATATATATATATATATATATATATATTGTACTTGGCTTATAAGACAATAGCTTTCATCTTTGTGCTGGATTTTCTTCTTGGTGTTATTGATGTATTTTGTGGTGATATAAAGCTTTACTTGACCATAAGAATAAGACATGACTATTCTCAAACTGGGTCTTGATGTTGCCTGTTTGGTGTGCCTTTAAAATCTATAAATGCAAATCAAGTCTCCCAGGTTGCTTAGAATGAGGATATGTATATGTGTGTATATATCATGGCTATTCTAATTTGAGTTTCTATATTATATTTATATATAAATCAGAACGCACCCAAGAGCTTTTCTAGAAGCTCTGATGGCAACGCCAAACTTGCTTAATTTTCTGTTCATGAGTATTTATGTTCATAAATGGATGACACATTAATTGAAGTTGTCTTAGCCATGTTATTTTAAGAGAATATAATCCTCTCTCCACACACACACACACACGTAGACTTCACTTTTATAACTCTCTTTTTTTTTTTACTTTAGATTTGAAGAGAATAAAACCCTTAACTCTCAGGATTTTATATAAACTTGTTCTCACTATTATTTATTTCATAATGATGGTGGATTTGCAAATCTTACTTCTGTTATACTACTGCTGCTGTTTTCTTTTCTCTTGATATGTTGGCTTTCAATACAAAATCTTTTTCATCATGAGAATATGAATCTACCTTTTTTTGTTTCAATGTGCTTCTTAGCTCTGAAGTATGACTGTTTTTATTTTTTTCATCCATATTGATAGGCTGATTCCGGATGGACAAGATGATCTTGTAGCTGTTAAAGATTGTGATGTAGAAACAGTCCCATCCACATTGGTGTCAGCTCCATCCATGCCATTTGTGATTTTTTGCATATCAGACATGAGATTGCTGAAACTGTAGAAAAAGTTGGTTCCAAAAGCCCGAGGTTTCAATGATGATGACCATGTTGGAGTGGGGACTTACGTCAACTCGTGTAGAGACTATGAGCACTGTAATGATGGAGCAGAAAATGTTTGTGGGAAGGGAGTTTTTACTTTTAATGGTGTTGATGTTGATGGTACGGCTATAAATGAGGCTATTAGATGCATGTAGATAAAAATTGTGTTATAAGATTCTGTAACTATGATTGTTATGAGTTAGGTTTCAATGAAATTAATGATAAATTTTATTTGTTCATGCTTAATTGTTTTAAAAAGACAAAAGTAATTTTTATTTTTTTAATTAAATAATACACTTTTTAAATTGGTTTTGAAAATAGACTTTTTATATTGATTCTTTCTACAGCCGGTTTAGTAAGTAGACTTTTTACACCGGTTCTTCTCAGTCACTTCTTACACTAGTTGTTAAAGAATCGGTATAAAAAATTCATTTCTCATTAAAAGAAAAAAAGAAGATGGATTTTTTACACCAGTTCTTGTTAGAACCGGTTGAAAAAGTCTAATTTCTATATTGCTTCTGTAAATAGTGGCTTTTTAAACTGATTCAAGAACCCGTGTAAAAAGTCTCAATTTTTTATATCTTCCATTTCTATACCTGTACTAAAACCGGTGTAAAAAATAAAAAAATAATTTGTGTAAAAAGTTATTTTTGCACTAGTGAGTGTATCTCCTTGGAGCACATCCCAAGAAGTAACTTTGATCTGCATTTTCATTCTGATGGTCACATTGTTGGCACCTTTAACTGTATCCATTCTTTTGGTTCTTATTGGCTTATACAACATGCATGCTCCCTAAATCAACAACACCCTTCAAGTAAACTCAATTTATCTCCTACGTCAAAATTATCTTGGAGGCTGAAATTATTGGAAAATGATAAAGCATATGTGAATTAAAAAAATTTTAGAAACCCACTTAACAATTAGGATTCACCTTTTCACAGCTTTTAAGATACAGGAGTTAGACATCTATTTGATAGATCTTTCGTTTCTTTTGTATAGCCAAAGAAAAGATTACATGAGTTGTCTCCAAGCGATCCACAAGAGCAAATACTTCATCATATTCAACTCCATGTTGTTGACCATAGCCTTTACTAAGAGATCTAGCTTTATACTTGTCAACTTCTCCTTGAGCATTTATTTTATAATGCTTCATCATATTCTTTTTCTTCTTTGAAGAGAATAAGGGAGATATGTAGAAAAGGGAGAAAACTCACCAATTCTGCATTTTTTTGGCTTGATTGCACATGCAACTAGTACATGGATATTTATAGGCATTCAAGACACCTCTTAATTCAAGTGATACAATAAACTTTAACCTCTGAAAGTTTTGAGTATAGAAAAATACTATGACTCCTTGAAACCACAAGTTATGCATAGAAAAATACTTTGAACCTCAAATACATGAATCACGCTTAAATAGTTATTTCATTTTTTAACATTCTCCTTTGGTAACTCCAATCCAAGAGTGTATCTTTGCAAAACTTTCGTACTTCAGTTCTTTTGTGGAAATAGCATCAATTTGACACTACGCTAGGGAAGGTCTTTTAGAGTGGGTAACTGAGCTCCTTTGTGGCTCTTAGACTCGTTATATATTGAATAATGTAGTCACTCATAGACTACTCCTTTACTTTTATGTGGTGTATATATGTATTTGTTTTTTAATACAACATTTCCTACATTACGCTTATCTTGTGAATCACTGTCTATTATTATATATTAGATAATGGTTGATTCTCTAAGCATTATCCATTCTTGTATTTTTTATGATATATTTGATGGCAGTTCCTCTTTTTAGTTCTATCTATGTTTATATTTTTTATTAAATAAAATTTTGATGCATAAGCTGGCAAAATTCAATAGCAGAATCGCAAATTACATATATATATATATATATATATATATATATACACACACACACACACACACACTAAGTATATAAATAAAAAAATAAAACTACAATGAAATAATTATATTATATACTACTACTATGCTCAAAAGTATATTGTGAGATTTGGCCTAGTATTGGTTGAGGGTAGGTAGTGCATTTAAACTCTAGAATGAAACCCAAAATTTACATTGGATCATTTAAGTTAGAACCTAATCAATATACTATAAATTGAAGTGAAGTACACATAATAATATAATGTACTAATATCAATAAGAATCTTGATTTCATTTTTTACAATCCTCGTAAACTTCTTCACATAATTTTGTTTTGTACTAAAGCTATTGTTGTTTAGCTTTAGTACATGTGAAATCAATCAAAATTTTATGTTCTATGAAATCAATAATAATCACTTTTTGATTAATAAAAATGTTAGACACATCCTTTACATGTGGATGAATGGTCATATTACATGAGAATGAGAAAGAGTAGAGAAATAAATTAGACAATTTTCCAAGAAATGATGCATATTGGGAAGTATCAAAACATTAAAAATTAGAGATAATATCATGAGATTTGTGCCTTATCTGTTAAGTCTAAAAATGTGATCATGCTTATGATTTTGTAACTGTTCTACTAATGTTTTGTATCTAGATTGAGGCACACATACTTTGTATTTGAAGAATTTCAAGTTTTTGGTGTATTTATTATAGACATCGTATTTTATTTAGGCTAATTTTTGAAAATTCAAAAAAAAGGAAATTAAGAATTTTAAGATTCATTTTATAGTCTTTTTTAAAAAAAAAAAAAAAAATCCTGAGTTTTGAAACTTACCCCAATTCTTCTCTTTGCTTATGTTAATTTACTTTTCTCTTTCAAATTTCAAATATTAGTCATTTGTAAATCTCAAAAAAAAAAAAAAAAAAGATAAATTTTTGAAATAAGAAATCAATTTAGTTATATGTGTATGGATACAAAGCATGTTGGATTCAAGCACAAGGGCTGGATGCAAGGCTATATGGATCAACCCAGCACAGGCTGATGGAGTCTTTATGGTAATGTAACTGTAGAAATGGGTTAGGGGTTAGAATAGAAGAAATTGGGGTTATAAAAGAAATCTCCCGTCAAAGAAAGTGCATCAGGAACACGCTCACGCCATGGACTGGCACGGAGAAGCTTCGGGCAAAACCAGCACAATTGAATAAAAGGAGGGAAATAACGCTCGGAGAGTGAAAAGGAGGAGACCGATAGAGTGACAGGGCAAAAGGGGTAAGAGGATAATCCAAGGGAGAAAGACGGAATCGAGAGAAAAACAGGAGACCCACACACGCCTTCTGAGAGCGAGAAGTGTGAGCTCTCTGTGCTCTGAAGAAAGAGAGGGAAGCGAGAAAGAAAAGAAAGAGAAGAGAGCTGGTAAAAAATATCTGAAGCAAAGGGGTAAAAGGGTTCTCAGAGAAATTGATAAAGGCTAGAGGGAAGGAAAGAAAAGGAGCTCGGTGTGGGAGCGTACTGAAGCTTTGACTGGGACCTTCATCAGTTTCTGGCTCATACGTCTACTGCTCCAGGTATGGATTTCGTTTACTTTGGTCCTTCTTGAGCTCATTTTGGTGTTTTTGTGTTACCTGCTATCTGGCTGTTCTCAGTTGAGCTGGATGTTTGATTTTCAATCTCTTTTATTTTGATATTTGTCTCTGATATAGTAGTGTTTATTTGATTTCATTCTCTTTCTTGCACTTCTATGCCCTTCTTACGTGTCGTATGACTTGGTTATTGGGATTCTGATGCAGATAATTGAAGATGGTATGAATTTCACATAATTTTTTTTTTCTTAAATCTTTAATGGTTTGTGTAGTAAGTTTGGTGAATCTGATTGTTATTTTTGTAAGTGTTTGAGCAGTATTCGGGGTTGTGTTGCCTAATTTTTTCTTTGTTATTTCACGGCTTCTTGATCTTGGCTATGTGAATTTGGAATTTCTGTTTTAGAACGCTTAATTTCAGGATCTGGTTGTTTTCATGCTGAATTTAAAATTGTTTCAAATTAGATATGAGTTGGTTTGGTTTATGATTAGTCAAATTTCATTTGTCTAGGTTGGGATTAGAGAGCCAAAAGTGAACTGTAAAAAATAAAAAATAAAAAAAAATTATAATGTGGCATGGATATAACAATGGGAAAATACTTAGTTCTGTTTTGCTGCTTTAATTTGGAAAAAAATGTGTAAATTTTGTGAGTTCACGATGATTCCAGCCATCTGGGTGGTGTATAAGTTCTGTGATTCATGCTCTCTAATTGATGTTTCGATAAAGCATGTTGGTTTTCAATATTTAGTAAGAATTTGATTCTAATAATCATCTGGGCTTGTGTCTCTTGTTGCTTGCCGTATTTCATGCCTTTTCTGTGCTCAATGGATATCTGTTGGAAAGAAATGTTTGGGAAAAATCTAAATAGTTCCCATATTTTCTAGTATAACCCTTCAAAACAAACAGAAAATTGTTAAGATTAAATAAATCTGTGAAAAGTAATTACTCGTTCCGTGAGAAGCTCCACGGAAAACTATTCCCAATTGTTTATTATGATTTCTCAAAATTAAGAATTCAATAGTTCCTTTCATCCAAAGAACTCAGTAAGCTCAATAACTGTTGTTTTGCTTACTTTCAGCAGAATTGCACAAGATAGAAAGAAAGGAAGATGGTGTTTGGACAAGTAGTGATTGGGCCTCCTGGGTCTGGTAAAACAACTTACTGTAATGGCATGTCTCAGTTCCTTAAACTTATTGGGAGGTAATGGACTCTCTTTTTCCATGCTATTAAGGAAATAAAAATTCATTATTTCTATTTTGATTTTGCATATATTGGCTTGTTTTATTTCTTAGGAAAAATAGGAAATTTAACTATATTGCTTACACTTGACATTCAGTGACATACCACCTGTGTTCTCAGCACTTGAAATAGGATTAGTTATGACATTAGTTGGATGGAAATTTAGATTTTCTGCTAATTTGGTTATTGTAATTCAGTGCATATATTTTTGTACTGCAGGAAAGTTGCTGTTGTCAATTTGGATCCTGCAAATGATTCATTGCCGTATCCTTCCCTTTATCTCTTTTGTTGATAAAGGGAAGGATACGGCAATGAATCATTTGCAGGATCCAAATTGACAACAAAAGAGATAAAGGGAAGGATATTTGTTTTGAAGATCCAAGAAATATTACCAAAGTTCTGCAAGATATTTGTTTTGAAGATCCAAGAAATTCCATGGCATGGATAATACTTTGGTAATATTTTTTTTTCGTTGACATACACTCAAGTAATCTCTTAAAATCAGGATGACGCATCAAGAATAGTCGGGATAGCTCAGCTGGTAGAGCAGAGGACTGAAAATCCTCGTGTCACCAGTTCAAATCTGGTTCCTGACACATGATTAATTCGTATGAGTATCTTTTCCACATATTTCTTAAAATGTTTGAAGGTCAACATACAGATTCATTAGGAATCTAGATCATCATACATATTTATCCATCTAGGTGTCTGGAGATATACTCTTTCTAGATGAGTAAAATGTATATTTTATGTATATAATAATAGAAAATTCATTCTTAGATTTTGTTTCCTTTTTTTATTTATTACTATACTACTGCGCTTCCAAAAAGAAAGTTAATACTCCATTTCGAAAGGTTAAATTAATTGGTTGAAAGACATAAAAGTCTAGTCTAGGGAAATTGAGGGATGGGAATGATCAAAATTCATCTCAGATACATTACAAATAGAATCCGACCCCTTTCTTTCATTTCTTTGTATTTTTTTCCTATTGTATTCATTTTCCTCTATGTTACTTTTTAGGGGCCATCTAAGTAATGTTGATGTGCGCGGTACATAGTTCATGATGCAGAACTTTTTTAGTTCATCCTAATCCTATTGGCTCGGCTCATCCGAAATAAGTATGTTAAAATTTTTAGAGTCTCACTAAATCCCTACATTTTTTTCTTTTTTATTTTTGGATTTTTTTCTATTTAGCCCATCGATAATAATATGAATGAGACCTCGGTTATTCTATCTGATTTAACTTCAATTACTTTGTCTGATCTATAAAAGAACATACAGATATTTCTTGAATATCTGGAGTTGTAGAAGTGAGGATTAGTTTCTTATTTTTATTATTTAATTTATTTAATGAGCATCTTGTATTTCATAAAAATTGGGGGCAATATAATCTTTACGTAAAGGCCATCCTATCCAACTTTCGGGCATTAAGATACGTTTCAGACGTGGATGATTATCATAAGAGATTCCCAACATATCATAGGATTCCCTTTCTTGAAAATCCGCACTTTTCCAAACCAGAAAACAGAGGGAATTCTAGGATTTTTCCTTGGGACAAATACTTTTATGCATACCTCTTCTGGTTGATCTATCCCATACTCTATTCTCGTAAGATGATACACACTAGCTAACAGTCCTCCTGGTGCTACATCATAGGCACATTGAGAACGTAGATAATTGTAACCATATACATATAAAATGACAGCAATGGAATGCCAATCCTCGGGCTTTATTTGTAAAGTCTCTATTCCTTGGTAATCGAAGCCCAAAGATCTATGAACTAGCCCATGTTTGACTAGCCAAGCCGACAAACGACCCTGCATTTTTTTATCTCTCCCGCTTTTTTATTTGTATAAGTTTTGTATAAGTATTTCAGATTTCCGATTATGATGAAATTTTTGAAGATTGACTTATTATTATTTTGTACAAAAAAAAGGATCTTGCCTAATTCACTACTTCGTGGGAGGATACTGAACTTTTGTATTTGACAAATGTTTCAGAAGGTATCTCTGAAGTATATGGTGGTTGATAGAGTAATCCTTGATTATAATTTCCAATATGAGTACTGCGTCCAACACGAAACTTGTGCTGAGTAGTAACACACCTATTCTCCTGTTGAGACCTAATTCGATCTTCATAGATTTCTCGAGATATTTTCTTACGAAGTTTTGTTATAGCATCTATAATGGCCTCTGGTTTAGGCGGACAGCCCGGCAAATAGACATCCACAGGAATTAGCTTATCTACGCCTCGAACAGTACTATAAGAATCGGTACTGAACATTCCCCCTGTAATGGTACAGGCCCCCATAGCAATAACATATTTCAGTTCAGGCATTTGCTCATATAATCTCACTAAAGAAGGAGCCATTTTCATTGTTACTGTGCCTGCCGTTAAAATTAGATCTGCTTGTCTAGGACTAGATCGTGGTACCAATCCATAACGATCAAAGTCGAATCGCGAGCCTATTAATGAAGCAAATTCAATGAAGCAACAACTGGTACCATAGAGAAGCGGCCATAAACTGGAGAGTCTTGACCAATTTGAAAAATCATTTAATGTAGTTGAAATAACTGAATTTTGGGTTGTTCGATCAAGTAAGGGAAACTCAATGGAATTCATAATTGTCTCAATTTTATTTTTATTGTCTAAATATTCAAGAATTAAGACCAGACCACTCTAATGCTCCCTTTTGCCATGCATAAACTAAACCAACAATTAGGATAAGCACGAAAATAAAAGCTTCTATAAATACGGATACTCCCAATACATCGAAACTCATTGCCCATGGATAAAGAAAAACCGTTTCAACATCAAAAACAACAAAAACGAGAGCAAACATATAATAACGGATTCGAAATTGTAACCAAGCATCTCCCATTGGTTCTATTCCCGATTCATAACTAGAAAGTTTCTCTGGCCCTTTGCTAATCGGGGCTAAAATTCCAGAAATTAGAAATGCTAAAACAGGAATAATACTCGATATTATTAGAAATGCCCAAAAAATATCATATTCGTAAAGCAAAAACATAGACGTACTCCTATGAATGTGGAAAATATGAAAATATACCGGATTAGTCAATTCGAATTTGAATTAATTGGCAATTCAAACTGTTTCTAATTTTGAACGAACCCCCGAGTTTCGTTTGTTTACTTTGGTACATATCTCATTTCAAGATATAAATAGAACTATAAACTATATATTTTAGTTCGATGTATAACGTACAAAGAAAACACAAAAAAAACTCTCGCGCTTTCGCCCCATTTCAGATTCTCTTTAAAGTAATTTCAAATTGAAATCATTTTTTTTTTATTCTCTTTATTTTCTTATGATTATTTGTATAATCATAATAGAAAATCAGAATCTAAAAAATGATAAAAATAAAAAATATATAAATTTCGAATTCAAATAAAATCAAAATCATTTCTAAAATAGTCAGAATAAGAGAGTAAGAAGTAGTATTAGTAGTAATATTAGGGCTATACGGACTCGAACCGTAGACCTTCTCGGTAAAACAAATCAAACTTCTTATTATCAAAATGATTTTAATTGTTTTAAAGACCCAACATGCATTTTTTTTGCATTGGGCTTTTTCATTAACTGATAGAAATATCAGTTAGTCTACCATCTTTTTTCTTGACAGAAAGAGAAAGTTAAGGAGATGGCTCCATGAGCTCTGATTCATTATTTGAATTCCAATCCAAGAGCACTACCAAAGTGTTTCAAAGAAGGGTTATCCTGACGTAGGTCTGCTTCTGGTATGGATCAACTTAAGTTAAATGGAGTCTCTATCGACTTGCTTAAATTAAAGAATCAAATATGAAACTTCATACACCTTAAAGTTCATAAGATAAGCCGAAAAGAGAATTTTTTTGAGGTCCCTATACTCATTATCCCTAGCATTGAATAGACTGGGTATTCACCTTATCAATATCTCAAATCAATGGTGGGTACTATTTGACGTCTAAATGAAATGGACATTTGAATCGTACCGAACCGTTTGTCAGGCTATTGTTCTCTTGGTTTGTTCCCTAAAAGTCATGGAGTAAGACATCGATTTCTCAATAAGATCAACTCTTTTGATTACCTGATAGACTCCTCTGAAAAAGCATTGGCGCACGTGTAAACGAGGTGCTCTACCTAACTGAGCTATAGCCCTTGTGCTTTTGATATATATTTTATCATATTATATAGATAATTCCTTGTCAAGATGAATATTACATGATCCAATCTCTTTGATTGGTCTTGCTTATAAGTAATAGTACATTTATAATCCATGGATATGATAAGTTCCATTTGTTTCTTTTGGTGATGATAAATGACCTACTTAACTCAGTGGTTAGAGTATTGCTTTCATACGGCGGGAGTCATTGGTTCAAATCCAATAGTAGGTATAGCTAGAACTTTAAGATACCAGAGCCAGTGGTATCTAATCTAACAAGTTTTTCTACTCACCTTCTTTTTTCTTTTATTGATTTTGTACCTTTTCCATCTTACTCTATCTATTTATCTATTTCATTTTTGTTCCTTTTTTTGAATTTCCATTTTTTCGTTGCATTAGAATTCGATTCCACTATTTGATTCTATTCTAGTGCCTGATGATAGTGTTAATGTTTCAGACCATTATCTGCTCTTTGATTTTCCTGGCCAAGTGGAGCTATTTTTCCTTCATTCCAATGCCAAGAAGGTCGTCATGAAACTAATTAAGAAATTGAATCTACAGGTATGAATATGTTTTCTGCGTTTTTGTGGTATCTAAGTGTTTGTATGATCAAGAACTTATTAGCTCGTTCATTTTATGCAGTTGACTGCCGTGCATTTAGTTGATGCTCACCTTTGTAGTGATCCTGGAAAGTATATCAGTGCACTGCTTCTATCCTTTATCAACGATGTTACATCTAGAACTCCCCCACGTCAATGTTTTGTCAAAATTTGATTTAATTGAGAGCTATGGAAAGCTAGGTGCTGTAATTACTTGCTTTTGGATATTAGAGGTGCTATCTACATTATCTTTAAAGCTGGTTAAAGATGACCAAGACTAATACTATTTTTTTAATGGTTGCAGCCTTTAACCTAGATTTCTATACGGATGTGCAAGATTTGTCATATTTACAGTATCATCTTGATCAGGACCCTCGCTCTGCCAAGTACAGGTTTGATCTCTAAAAGACTTTCTATGCTAAATTGTTTGGACAGTCAACTTGATTGTAAAACATTTTTTGAATTTTTTTTGAATTGTTATTTCTTTAGCATAGATCTAGATTCTGCATTGTCTCTTGTTATTGTATCTACCTTGGGTGATCTGTCTTGCCCATTGCTCCCCCCTCCCAAAAAAAATAAAGAAAATTTTTTTATATACTACTTGAGAATCACAGAAGGAGAAGACACAGATTTTGATTATAATGATTACAATAAAATTTGTGCTTGCTATAATGATACTAATATACCTAATTGCATATTGTAACTGGATAACTATACTAGGCTGCTTAGTGGAGTGATGCTACGGCATGAATTGCAAAACTGTTCTCGATGACCACACGTTTTAAATTGGATCTAAGGATGATTTCAACGTTTGGTGCTTCCATGAGAGTATTAGTGCACAATTACTACTTCCTTTGAAAGCAAAAATAGAAAAGGGAATATACCATAAAAATCCGGTCATTGGCTTATTTGTTTCATTTACTTCGTCAAAATGGGCTCGGGTCTAAATTATCCTCATGAGATGTGTGCCTATGTTAGACCATCAGTTGTTTTTAGCGTATACATTTATAATATTAATTGTAAAGGTGGTGGAAATTTTGACAAAGATGGGTTTTAATTGGTTGGGTGGAAGTTTATTTTTATTAGTTTGTATCATGATTATGAATTTTCTCCAAAAGCTTTTGTTGAGAAGAGACTGCTATTTTGGTTATCAGCATTTCCTGATTGTCTATGTTTCTTTAAGTTATCTGCAATAATTAAGCAAACTCATTGATGTTTGTTATGTAGCATTTGATGCTTTT
The DNA here is from genome assembly GCA_022379115.2 of Bauhinia variegata. Lineage (NCBI taxonomy): Eukaryota > Viridiplantae > Streptophyta > Magnoliopsida > Fabales > Fabaceae > Bauhinia > Bauhinia variegata. The sequence goes on from CM039432.1 coordinate 2,926,360, forward strand.
ATTTCACACCTCCTTTTAAGAATTCAGGTCAATATGTCCTTGCGTCTTGTTTTTCAGCCACAAATAGCCCTTTGATTTTTTGATGGTAATTTTCTTTACAGAAAGCTCACAAAGGAATTATGTGAAGTTATAGAAAATTTTAGTCTTGTGAATTTTACAACCTTAGATATTCAGGTACACCAACTGTCTCTAGATCTTTGATGAATTCCTTTCAAATGTTGAGAATTTTGTCATTAGTCAGAATCTCCTTTTCAGGACAAAGAAAGTGTAGGAAATTTAGTGAAGCTGATAGACAAAAGCAATGGCTATATATTTGCTGGCATAGAAGCAAGTGCAGTTGAATTCAGCAAGATTGCTGTCAGTCCGGTTGATTGGGATTATTATAGATATCCTTTTCCTCTCTGGAAGCATTATATATCTATTGATGCAACTGTGCAACTTTTTATACTTTCCTTTGCTTGGTATGAAGATATATTGAAGATGTGACTAAAAATAGCTAATGTTTTTTTGTTTTTTCTTGGGTCAAGGGACTGGCTTACTTGTGTATGAATTTGAAGTAGATGAAGTTTAAATTTCTGCAATCTAGAGCTTCTTGTAACCAATTGTTGAATCTAGATGCATTTGAGCTTCCAAATGTTTCAACTTTAGGCTTTGATTAAGTGATCATGCATGTCTCAAATATATTCTACATAGCCATAGTTAGAATATTGAGTTGAGAATTTCCCTTAACTCAGCAGCTTACAGTTGCAGCAGTTCAAGAAAAGTACATGAACGATGGTGAAGATATGGAATAGAGTTTATGAGGAAACTGAAACTACTTCAGTAAGAGAATGGCCTCTCGTAAAGCAAGTTATTTGTTGTCTATGTACAAGTTGAGATCTAGGTTAGTTTGAGTTTCCATTCTTCCCGAACTATAACCGCATATTTTTGTTTGAAAATTTTAATTGTAATGCAATAGTTTTGTCTCAATTACTCATTTTCTTTTCTGTTATCTTGTTCTAAGAGGAACTTACTCTTTCTTCCACAAAACCAAATGAAATTAACAATGAGGTATATGGTGCCCTGGTAAAATAACAGTCAAAGGTTTCAAAATAGAGAATAATAACTGAAAAATTCATTTTAATAAGGATAATCTTAAGGTTTCAAACTTAGACATTTATCCTGTAATCTTTCAAGGCACAGCTTGATTGCTTTTCTTATTTCATTGGTGGATGGATTAGTTTTCTTGCATGAAGTGTTTTTTTGATACCCCTAACTCGACTATGGTCTTTTGGGTTACCCAGAGCCATGGCCAATTTGTCCACCTGACAGGATTGTTGTAATTCCTATTCGGTAACAAACTCTGAATAGCCTCTTGTTCCAGATAAGATTAATAAACATTTTACTATTGTTTTACACAAACGCCAAAAAGGGTTTAGGATGAACTTGATATTTACAGAATTTTCCCAGACTCTTGAAACGGCATGTTCATTGCCTCGTCTTTTGTTGGCTCTGACTCCTGCAAGAGACATGAAAACCCCACCCTTGATTTCCTTTCCCATAGGGTAGGGAAGGGTATATTGTGGGGATGCTGCTGATTTTTCTCACCTATTATATGTGAAAAATATTAAACAAATGTAAGTGAGAAATGAAGGGAAACATGCACTAAGGAATTACAGAAAGGTTAATTAAACAACCTATACTTTGAAATCATTGCTAAAACTACGACTCACAAAAGTTCTCCAAGTATCCACAGTTATCATGTGTGCATATTTTGAAGGGGGTTCCAAATAGGGTTCCCAACTGTATCTTTCACTTATTTTCTGTTAAATTCAGCCCAAGAATTCTTTAGAAGCTTTCTAGCTTCTTTTTGTACAAATCCTCGTGGCCCTTATCCTCATACATTATCAAATGCTCCAGCAACAAGATAAAAACAAACAGTTAAACACAAGCAATTAATATAGTGAAATCATCTGCTTAATTGAAGATTGTTACACCAACAACCTTCCTAATGACATCTATCATTGATTGTGGGACTTCATCTTATTTTTTGTAAGCAATTGAAGCGGATTGTCATGTCATAACTAACCCCAATATAGCTCACAAATTGCTCCTTGGGGTCAATTGGAAGGCCTTTGCAATTTCAAAAAACATCTAATTTAATTCCTTTATCTCAGATTTATTTATCCTGCGTACCATATGATTTATTTTGTTGGTGGGAGAAGAAGTGTTACATTCATTAATTGGGACTTCCTTTAAGTGATTCTATGTGATTACAGTCCATGTTGAAAAGTTAAAACTTGATTTAATTTAGTTGTTGCCTATAGTTGCAGTGCTATAGTCTATGCATGTTAAATTTTGGTACAATTACCATGCTTGATTTTTTTGGTGCCATTTTATATATTCTTTTCCTCTCTGCCCATGGCCATTTGTTTGTGTTATTTTGATACATTTTTATATTTGTTTATTTCACCCGCTTTCTTGCAAAAATCAAGACAAATCAACTATCTCTGATCCACCAATAAATTGATAAGCTAATAGATTTTTGCGTAGACAACTTATAAATGGAAGGATGACCGAGAATATATACCTACGATATATATATATATATATATATATATATATGTATATATATATATATATATATATATATATATATATATATATATATATATGTATATATATATATGTATATAGAATTAGTATGCCATGGATAAGAGTAGTGGTTTTTTAATATTATTGATGGGGATGTAACTCTTAAGTCCATTTGATTTGTTAAAAAATAAGTGATTGGACAACACAAAATTTTTTGTTTCTTGTTTGATTTTTTAAAAAACCACAGTATTGGACAAAAATTTATCTATGATACTGGATAAATCCTTAAATTTTTGTTACTCACTAAACTATGAGATAATAATTTGTTTAGAGTACTGGATAAAAATTCTAATCTTATTATTTCTTAAACCATCTTACAATCAGCTCATTAAATCAATGGGGGCAAGTCTCAATTATGGTTATCAACCAGCGAGGTATTGGTAACAGTCGATGATCGGCAACGGTCATCAATCGATGACCTTTTTTTAAATTTTAAATTTTTATAAATTACTTTAATTGTTATAAAATATTAAAATATTATTATATATTTTTAAAAATAATAATACAAAGTATTACAGTAAATTAAACACACATGGTGTAAAATTTTTTATCTAATACATTAAACAACAAATAGTGAATAATACAAAAAAATTATATTGTACCTCAACTTCTTATGCTGTATTATTTTATTTGTATTGTCCAGTATTGATATCAAATACACCCTTAAAAAGAAAATATCAAATGCTATATTCTTTAAGTTCTTGCTTAGTTTTCTTTCCAATAATTTTGCCTTTTAAAATATGGACCAAGTTATTCCCCATAGCATACAAATTTACATCAAGTGATATTATTTCTTTAAGTCGTTGGCCATTTTTACTATTGTTTTGTGTAAGTTCCTAAATCAACAGACAAGTTGCCTTTGTGATGGGGATAAGAAGAATAAATATTGTACATGGGTAATTTGTTGAAAATCTATAGCAAAATTTGGTTTTAGGCAGCTTAAAAATGACATTATTTTTTAATTTGGAAACTCCCAATTAATAGTGTTATATGTTTGTCTCGAGGGATACTCCAGATATTTTAAGGTCTTTGCCTTTAAACCGCATTGGACATTTTATCTAGCCTTCAATTGGCAAAATGAAGCAAAATTTGATGTAATTGGTTTTAAACATGGCATTATTTTAGTAAAAGAAGAGCCAAATTTTGATGCATTATCTGTTTTCTGGTTGTCTTTACTATTTTTCTTCACTCTTAGCTATTTTGGAAATTATTCTTACAGCCTTAACATGTCTTCATTTTCTATTTAACACCCCAAATGGGATCAAGCCATCCATTGTTATCGATTATGGCATTCAACAAGGACATCATGCTATCACTATGCCTTTTGGCCTTTCTCAGCTCATTCGTTTCTATCGCAGAAACTGTTTCACCAGTTCTTGATGTTTCTTCTCTCAATCGAACAAGCTTCCCAGAAGGCTTTATTTTTGGGACTGCATCCTCTGCATACCAGGTATATCTAGCTTGGACTAAATTTTCATGGGTGCCGAAGGGATAATTTAAAGAAATTAAAAAGAAAATTTTTTTTCAATCCCCTCACAGTATTGTTAATTTTATAAAAAACTTTTATATTTAAAATTAAATAAATAAATCATCATACATTTTAAGTCAAGAACAAATATAAACTTTTAATATTAAAAAAAAGACACTTCAGTCTATATTTATTTTTAACTTAAAATATGAAAGTTAATCTTGTACAATTTAACATGTGAAGATCCCTTTTACAATTAATAATAATGTGAAGGACAAAAAAAATTTTCCCTCTAAATTAAAAGTTGATAGTACTTTTTGAGTTGAATTTGAATATTGCTTATTTTGTTAATACTTTTGTGTTGTTTTACGCTCAGTCTGAAGGTGCTGCAAATACAGACGGAAGAGGACCAAGTATATGGGATAATTACACCCATCAATATCCTGGTATGTGCACTGTAAAAATAAGTTTTCCTCTTGAATTCAAGAATTTTTTTTAAGAAAAATGTTTTAATCATGTGAAAATAGATTGCACGGTAATTATTTTTTATATATGAATTAATTTTATGTTTGCATATTTTATTTTATATAAAAAATTTTTGAAGTATCAAACTACTAAAATAATATATCTGATTTAAAATATAATTTGCTAGAAATTTAATGAGTGGAAGATTGGTGAAAAAAGAATAGGTAGAAGAGCTTCTTGGGTAAAAGCGAAAGCTCCAAATTATTCGTTTCTAAGAAAAAGCTCTTGTATACTTGATGGATGATGATTTCACGAATATGACTTGAGAGTTGGGAAAACCTTTCTAATCTTAAAGGATGTGCAGATAATTACTTGAGCTATTCCTTGGACGATAATAAGTTTTATGCTTCTGCATAAAAAGTTATGTCTACTTATTGATGAAATAATATGCAGAGAAAATAAATGATAGAAGCAACGCAGATGTGGCAGTTGACGGATATCATCGCTACAAGGTATTCTTCAAAATTATCAGACAAAAATTTGGTTGCTTTTGTTCTTAGACACCATGTTGGCTTCAATAATTTCATTCTACTTATTTCTTTTAATTAATTACTGTTTTCCAGATAAATTTGATCCACAAGTTAATTTTAACTCAAATCCTAAATAAAATATATGAAATAAATAAACTTCTTTACAATTTTCTAAATAATAATTCATAGAGGAAATAATTCCCAATTTCATACTCTTAAAATGCAAGACTCTAAGATAATGACATATTTAAATAAGATAACCACATAATCGTAACACAACAACAACGTTTTAAATAAGAGAACGAGTCAATGACATATATGAGCATAAGCTTATATAGATGGAATTTCTATTAACATTAAGGAACTCAAATTATTCTCCCTTTTTCATTATGTTCCTCAACAACATTAATCCATCCAATCTAAATTTTACAGGAAGATGTTGCCATCCAGAAGGATATGAATTTAGATGCTTACAGATTTTCCATATCTTGGTCTAGAATATTGCCAGGTAAGTTATATGTTGTATTCTTTCTCTTCTAACGTTTTCTTGCCTAACTAGACTAATCTTTTAACCTAGTTCATGTGTTCGCAGAAGGAAAGCTATGTGGAGGTGTAAACCAAGAGGGAATCAAATATTACAACAACCTCATCAATGAGCTGTTGGCCAATGGTCAAAATCCAGCACCCATTTTTATTTTTCTTACTTAATTGTTATAATAAATAACTAACAAAAATATAGAAACTCAATGAGATTTATTTTTGCAGGTCTGCAACCATTTGTGACCCTTTTTCATTTTGATGTTCCCCACGCCTTAGAAGATGAGTACGGTGGTTTCTTAAGCCCTCAAATTGCGTGAGTGCAACAATTTCTTGCGCATCCTGCAATAGTAATTAGTCAAGTCACTTTTGGGAAAAAAGATTGTGGTGCTTCATGTTAGCACTTGGCCATTTTAATCTTATCATGTTAGTCTCAATGATTAATTATACGATGTTATTGATTAATTTCTAAACATCGTATATGCATGTAGCGCGGATTTTCAGGAGTATGCAGATATTTGCTTTAAGGAATTTGGCGACAGAGTGAAGTACTGGATCACTTTGAATGAGCCATGGACAGTGAGTCAGGGTGGCTATGCATCTGGCTCGATGGCACCGGGTCGCTGTTCTGATTGGATGAATCTAAATTGCACTGGTGGTGATACAGGGACAGAGCCTTATTTGGCTTCTCACAATCAACTTCTTGCTCATGCAGCTGCTGTGAGATTGTACAGAATCAACTATAAGGTTTTGTTTAGTAGTTGATGAGATTCTTTTTATTTATTTATTTTTTTGGTGATTTACTCATTTCTCAAGTTTTTCTCAAAGTACACAGACCTTTACACATTGTTTCCAGGGATTATATAAGGAATTATGGGATGGGATATAATATCTTTTATAACGTATTTAGCTTCTAATGACTAATGAACCAAAAAATAGCTGTTATTTTCAAGAGAACAATAGCACTTCACCAAATAACCAAACACTTGTTCGTGTTTGCAGGCATCTCAAAAGGGTTTGATAGGCATAACCTTGAATTCAAACTGGTATGTACCAGTGTCAGATAAAAAACCTGATCAAGATGCTGCTCAACGAGCTCTTGACTTCAATTATGGATGGTAAGTTTTAAATACATGGACTAGAGTCATTATACTAATTGATCACATAATGTTCATAATATTAATCCTTTCTAAGGTTCAATTACCACACCCTGTTGATGCCACACTTTATTTCATATGCCACACCTTTAATTATAAGATATTGTTGATTTTAAAAAGTATCATTTTATAAGACAAATTTTCGTATAAAATGATAGTAGTTTATATAAGCAAAATAACATGTGAACATATATAGCAGCTCCCTATTTTTCAAAATTATATCATAACGTATAATATAAAATTTGAATATTTGTTTTTCCAAATAAACCACACTAATGGTTTTAAGCCATGGTAGGCAACTACAATTACATCTACAAAATTGCAGTATCAGCCAATGCAACCACATTTTTCTCAATTGTGGATTGTTAATAGCACATATTTTCTGCGAATTTTGTATTGGCTACAATTCAATACATCTTCACAACACTTTATTACTTGTAGGTTTATGCAACCACTAACAACAGGCGAATACCCTGAAAGCATGCAATCTCTTGTGGGAACACGACTGCCCAAATTCACTAAGGAGCAATCTGATCTAGTTAGAGGATCATACGATTTTTTGGGGCTAAACTACTACACTGCCCAGTATGCTGCCAATACTGCTAAACCAAGCAATGCCAAACCCAGCTTTTTCACTGATTCTCTTGCCAATCTTACATGTAAGTCTTTCATCAGATGTCTTCTATATAATACGTGAATGCAAATATGTTTTTAATAGGTTAAAGTGTAACTTCGGTTTGTTCATATGTATTATGACAGTTGAGAATGCTGGAAAGCCCATTGGACCAAGGGTACGTACGCACGTGAACTTACCAAAATTCTTGGCTACATCAAGAGTATTGCACATAACATAATTTAATGTGTGTTTATAAGAGTATTACCGTTGTTGAACCTTAGAATATTCTCCTTCGTTTTATTACAACTGAAGTAGCAATTGCATATGTAATGCTTTATTTCATTTTGTTTTTTAATTTGTGATATAACGAGACCTCTATTTTTTGTATGCAGGCTGCTTCATTTTGGTTATATATTTATCCAAGAGGAATTTATGAATTGCTTGTCTACACAAAAAGAACCTACAATAACCCTTTAATCTACATTACTGAAAATGGTATATTTACAAAAAAGAATATTTATTTTCCTTGCATTTTTGTCGTCCAATTACACTTATAGGCAAAATTGCCTTTAAGCCAATTATATGTAAATGTGGATTTAAATTTTGCATAATTTAAAAAAAAATTTAGGTATGGATGAGATCAACAATCCAACGCTGCCACTTGAGAAAGCTCTTATGGATACTAAGAGAGTTGAATTTTATCAACAACATCTCTATTATGTCAATAATGCAATCAAGTAAGTGGTGCACCTAATTGGTTATGTCTCCTCTTGTCATATTGAGATTTATTTAATTAATAATTATAAACTTCATGCATTTTAACTAACACCTTTTTTTGGCTTTTGATGTTTACAAGGCATGGTGTGAATATAAAAGGATATTTTGCTTGGTCATTGTTGGACACCTTTGAATGGCCTTCAGGATACACAGTCCGATTTGGATTGAATTTCGTGGATTTCGAAAATGGTTTGACAAGGTACCCGAAACTCTCTGCCAAATGGTTCAAGAATTTTCTCGACAAATGCTAGAGTTCACGTGTGGAGATGATTCTTGATATGTAATGACATGAAATTCTGGAAAGATGTAATCATGATAATTTGATCATGTGATCATATGAGCACAAGCTAAGCTTAGCTCTTCTTATTTTTAAGTAAGGAACGGAAAATTGTTTACGATCTTAAATTCTATAAGATAATATTCACACAGGAATGTATGATCTGGACAACCAAAATTGTATTATAGTAGTGACTGCCATAAAAGAAATAATGAAAGAAATAAAATTCCCTTAATCATTACATCTCTCTTGACTATCACATTATGGTTAATTACTCAAGATATACATATATATATATATATATATATATATATATATATATATATATATATATATATTATTGGAGATGCAATTGTGAGATGGAACAGCATGAAGTCCCACATTAAAAAAATCAAGGAAAGGTGAATGAAATATAAAATGAAGATAACTCATACACCTAAAAGCTTATGTTTTTGCATTGAAAAACAGTGTCAAGCCCATAAAATACGTTCTCTCTCCCGTCCATATTCAATTCACATGGTGTAGTAGTGGTTCTCTACGTGTGAAAAGTCAAAGATAAGTTTATGTAAATTAGGCAATTATTTTCTAGGCTTTGTAATTTTAGGAATCAGGGTTATTTTTATTATGTTTGGACAATTATTTATTTTTCCGCTATTACCATTTTTCTAATTCAAGATTCAGGTTACTTTACTATTATGTTATTACGGTTGCTTCATTATTGAGTATTTAATCATTTGGCCACTTTATTTCCGATAAATAATCTCCTTTTGTAAACATTATGACAGCCTCTTATGATTTATAGTTGTTGTGATAATTTTCATTTCAAAAACGATATGAGCTTGAGTTGCATCACACTGGTGGGGCACGTGATTTCATTATGGTAGTCGTTAATAGGTTTTCTAAGATAGCACGCTTCATCCCTTGAACTATGTTTGTTGCTGCCTCTCACATTGCTAAGTTGTTCTTTAAGAAAGTTGCGCATCTCCATGATCTTCCTACTTCTATTGTGTTGGATTGGGATGTCAAGTTCATCAGTTATTTCTGGAAAACCTTCAGGAAATTGTTTGGTACATAGCTGAAATTTTCTTTTGCCAAAGATGGTCAAATTGAGGTTATAATTTGCTTTTATCTAAATTTGAGCATTCATCTTTAACACAACAATATTTAACAAGCCAATTGGTATAAATTTCTAAAGTCTTATATACATGATATCATGGAAATTATTGGGTACCCAATCTAGGATAGGTATCTAATAACGTGGGTAGGACGGTAGCTAATTAGCTCAATAGATATCTACATATCCCCAATTAATTTCAACACAATATTATACAGTTTGTTTCCGTTCACTAAATTTGTTCCGAAGATATTAAATTTGTAAAATGAAAAATTTAATCCCAACTTCTGTAAAGAGATTTCAGAAGTCAAGCCATTGAGGACGAAGGCCTAATATCTTAACGAAAAATAGAGTAATAGACCATGATTATAATATTCATCGCTATGTATATAGACCATCCATTTTTCCTCTAGCATGTTGCAAAAGTCAAAACTCGTATTTTCCACGTGAGGAAAAAAGAGATTATTGTTTAAAGATTCTCACCTGCTCTATTGTTTTATATGTTTATTTAGCTTTCACAAAATATTTTGTTGTGCATGAAAAGGAAAGGAGACATCATTATCTACCATCTATTATTGCCAAAGGAAGAAATATAAAAAACAAAAAAGATTGATATATATCTATATGAAGTTGACTTTATTATATTTTAGTTCTCTTTGGTTATAATTAATTTGTCAGATTTGGCACCTAGATATGCATATGTCCTCTCTATATATACATATAACTAATTGTGTTTGTGACAAAACAAAGTGCTTCAACTAAATTATGGCATTCAAGCTTCATTTTCTCTTCAGTCTTTTACTAGTATACTCATTGACAATCAATGAAGCTGGTATGATCAGTTATGGTACCTCCTGTCTTAACCGTAGTGGTTTTCCAGTAGGTTTTATTTTCGGGGCAGCGTCGTCATCCTACCAGGTGTCATATCATCGACCTGAAACTTGTCGATCCATTCTAGGTGACTTTTAGTCTATATTATCTATTCTTGGTAGTGTAGCCTACAATAACGTATTTTTTAAGCCCTCACTCTTCTCTTTAGAACGAGTGTAAGTACTTTATAAGTATTATTTCAGGCTGAAGGCTTTATCTGCATTAGAACATGACACTATTCCGTTACCCTAAAATTTTGTTTAAATATATTGCATCATATATACGAATATGGGTCCATTCCAATATATATATTTGGAAAACTTTCCTATATCTTGCAGTGTTGTGTACATACTATGTGGCTACAAGATCTTCATAGAGGTATCAAAATAATTACATGGGTCCTGTTGTAACCCACCTAATATAAAAATTGTTGTAGGCTACACCAACCACAATAGGCGATGTAGCATAGTTGTTTTCGTCATATTATATTTATATTACGACTTTAAATTTGAAAATATCTCTATATATGAACAACAATTTTCAGTACGAAGGTGCAGCAAAAGAGGGAGGCAGAGGGCCAAGTATATGGGATACTTACACTCATAAATACCCAGGTGTTCTCTTCTATCTGTATCTCGTAATAAAAAATATCTACAGTGGAAATTAAAATGAATATCGACATTGATTTAATTAGTTTTTAGCAATTTGTTAATGGAATTGTAGCGAATATTTAATTCACGATTGTTAACTATGTGAGTTCAAACTAGAAAAACTCATCAGCTTCTTATATCCATAAGGAATAACAAGGATTAAATGAAGACTTACAAACTTTTTTTTCTTTTTTTTGATTCACACAAATTGTTAATATTGCTGAGATTATATAGTTTATGAAGAATATTTTTATCAACAATATTTCATGTATAACGTCTTTTTAGATGATCTCCCCGAATACAGACAGACAATGAAATATACCTATTCTCCATTAATAGTTTAATGTCTTTCTTGACCAACCAACTTTCGATATATATATATACACTCAATCAAATTATATCTGGAAATGGCAGAAAAGATAGCAGACAGGAGCAACGGAGATGTTGCTGTTGATGCGTACCATCGTTACAAGGTAAAATATTTGATGAGTTGATGCTCACTACAATTTGTACAAATTAGTAATAGTATCTTGGAATCAATTTTACATTCACTAGAATCATCAAATTATATTTATGTTCCAATGATTTAAAAATTGGTGTTTCTAATCTTAATTTTTATGTTATTGTATCAGTTTAACCAAGGTATTATTCTTTTCTTAGGTAAATTTGCTTGTGAAGTATTCTGTTTCCATAAAATTTTCTCTAAAGCTTCTAATATTTGGCCAATCAGGTTGGATTAAGAATTTAATACTTGATTAAAATCAAGGCTTAATTTCAAATTTCATTTTACGCAGACCCTTTTAATTGAATAATTTGTAAGTATCAATATAAATACTCGTGGATCCTATGTCTCTATATTTTTACTACCGAAAGGGTAAAAGAAAAGTTTAGGGAACCCAGTATGTTAAGGCATTACTGGATATTCACCTTAAAACACTAAATAAAAACAAATGTATTAAAGTGTATTGGAGAGTTCATGCATATGGCTTGGTGTGTTAAAGGCATCTTCTTGGCTTGCAAAATTGTTCTTTGGAACTCCTGTGCGTTTACAGGAAGATGTTGGGATCATGAAACAGATGAACTTGGACGCATATAGGCTCTCTATCTCTTGGTCTAGAATACTACCAAGTAAGTTTAAGGAATTTGGTACATTAATTGGCATTTTCTTAAAGTTATATATAAGATGGCTAAATTTCTATGTATAGGGTATTCAAAATATACAATAAATTAGAATATAAGATCTCTAATAAATTAAGGTTTTGGGTATTTTATGTATATTGTAAATTTTTTAATACATAATGCTATGAAGGCTTGAACTTCTAAATTATTTTAAATTCTCGCCACTGGACAAAAAATAGTGCCTTGAGTAATTACTCTCAGTTTTCTAGCAAACATATAAAAATAATAGTATAACAAATATATCCTCAATCATTTGAATACGAATTGTTGGATTTAACCAAAAATATACGATGATTTTGGTAATTTTCAGAAGGAAGGCTTAGTGGAGGAGTGAACCGGGAAGGAATCAACTACTACAACAATCTTATAAATGAGTTGCTGGCCAACGGTAATATTTGATCTTCACAAATCTCATATTCATACATAATAATCATTAAAGATTTTCATATAAAGTACACAAAATAATTTAAAACTATACTCTAATTAATTACTCTAATATGTTTGTAATTTCGTATCACTTATTGCAGGTATAAAACCTTTTGTCACTATCTTTCATTGGGATCTTCCTCAAACCTTGGAACATGAATATGAGGCTTCTTAAGCCATCGCATTGTGTGAGTGAATTGGCACACCTATTATCCTATGTGTTTGGCTTTTTTATTGGGTTGGGATTCTACAGAATATATTTCAGCCATTTATTTGTATTGGTTGTCATTATACCACCCAACACACACTTCTTGATTGCATTTGGATCCTTCATGTGTTGCCTAGCAAAGAAACAGCAGAGAAGCTAGATCCATCATCTTACATATGACTAGATAGATATACCGCCAATTAATGTCAAAGAAGTGAAAATGGAAAATGGAGGGGGCAGTGTTGGCTCATCACAAGTGACCATATGTAAGGTGGGGAAGTCCGACGTTGGAGAGAACTAAGGCTTGTAAACGACATACAGGAGATCCCCTCACTATAAATGGAAGCTTTTGTGTTGAAGTTGTTAAGCCCATAGGCACTGTTTGTTGAGAGCAAATTTGTTGTCCCATATATTGTTCTTTTCTTTGTGATTGGTCTATGACAGCATGATCACTTATTATATAATGTTATTATATAATTTTTGAATCATCGTAACGAGTGAAACAACATATAGAACAATAAATTTTTTGCCCAGCTTGTTGTACAGTGCTTCTCCCACACATAATTGCCTTTTTTCAAATGTTTCTCATGTTTTTATCTATATTTTCATTCTTATGAAGGAATAAGTCATCACGTCTGGGTTTTTGATCCTTTCTTGATAAAATTTCCTCATCGTCAAGCATGGGAGTAAATTTTATCTGTCACTGTAATTGTGTTTGTTGATTAATCGGAGTTCATTGTATAATTTCAAACTATGAGGAGCATATTAACGGTCAAACCCGAAGAGAGGTTGATGTAATTTAATCTCAAGTTTAAGATTAATTGTTGTTTTTTGCAGAGATGATTTCCGTGATTATGCGGAGATTTGCTTCAAGGAATTTGGTGACAGGGTGAAGCATTGGATAACGCTGAATGAGCCATGGACTGTAAGCCGAAATGGCTATGCAACAGGAGGAATGGCACCAGGTCGTTGTTCTGCTTGGCAAAACTTAAATTGCACTGGTGGAGATTCAGCAACTGAACCCTATATAGTGGCACATAACCAGCTACTTGCCCATGCTGCTGCTGTGGATGTCTATAGGACCAAGTATCAGGTTCATAATTCATTCACTTCCATACAGCATACCCCTCAATTGTTTGATATTTGAATATACATACGAGAGTTTCTTTGTTTTTGTTTAAACTTTATAGGTATCTCAAAAGGGCTCGATAGGGATCGCACTGTTGTGTCATTGGATGGTGCCTTTCTCTGATACAAAATTAGACCAAGATGCTGCAGAAAGGGCAGTTGACTTCATGTTAGGCTGGTAACTTGTTTCACGAAAATGAAATCGATATTTGTTTTGCAGATTTTAGTTGGCAATGACATAACCCATTTTGAATTCTTATTTTAGAACTAATACATAAAATAAAAATGGAAAAAATCATTTAATTGACTAAAATATGGTGTAGTTTTGACCCATTCGAATCATTAATAGGGTAATTTAATTTAATTGATTATTCTTTTGCGTGAGAATCTCACATTGAGTGACTCAGTTTTGTGAAACCATTGTAATTATAATAAAATCAAGTGCTAGTTATGCCAAAATGCTGTAGTTTAATTTTAATGGGGTACTTACGAATCCCTTTCATCTTTTGTTATGACTTTTGTATTTGAATCAATTAATCTAATTTCATCACTACTCCACTGTGCCATAGGTTTATGGATCCATTGACCACAGGAGAATACCCAAGAACTATGAAATCTCTTGTGCGAAATCGTTTACCAAAGTTCTCTGAAGAGCAATCAAGGCTTCTCAAGGGTTCATTTGATTTTCTTGGACTAAATTACTATACCTCCAATTATGCTGCAAATGCTGCTAATCTAATTTATGCTAGACCCAGCTACAATACCGATGCTCTCGTTAATTTTACAAGTAAGATTAATTAAATACACTTTGACGAGATCTCATTACCAATTATATGCTGTAATAATTAACAAAAAAATTTACTAATCACTAATATTTTGTCATGACAGCGGAGCGTAATGGGATTCCTATTGGTCAAGAGGTATGTATATCAACTTTATTATTTGCAAGTACACAGTGCAGTGAATAAATATTTATTTTGATTTTTAATTTAAAATTTTAATTAATTTATTTTTTTATATTTTAAATTTAAATTTTAGTCTCTTGTACTTAAAATCATGATAAATTTCATTTCTTATACTTCAAACTTATTAATTTAAAATTTTTATTAATTTTGTTTTTTAAACTTATTAATATTTTTGAAATATAAAGAATTAAATTAATAAATTTGACACGTTTAAGAAATAAAATTGATAAAAATTTTAAATTGTGAAAGATAAAATTAATTTAAATTTTAAATACAAAGATTAAATTGATAAATTTAAAATGTTAAAGATTAAATTGATTAGATTTTTAAATATAAGAAACTAAAATAAATATTATTCTAATGCAATTAATTGTTCATCTGGGTTTGTTTGTACGGTGGAGAAAACAAAAAAAAAAGACTATTTATCTATTTACAGGCTGCTTCAAGTTAGTTGCATGTTTATCCAAAAGGATTACGAGACCTTTTGCTCTACACGAACAGAAAATACAATAATCCTTTGATTTACATTACTGAGAATGGTAATCAGCAAATCATAATTTATTCTTTTAATGTGCTATACGTATACGTTAGAGTGTATTTGAATAATGAATCTTTTGTAAATGATAACATTTTATTCGAATAAACACTTCTAAGATATTTGGATGAGCTTCTCAAGATATATATACACATTAACATAATATACATTTTGCTTTTGGTGAAAAGTAAATATTTTTTCTTAAATCAAATTTATATAAGTTTTGCTTCAAAATTAAAACGTGTTTGATTATTTATAGGTATAGATGAGTTTAATGATCCAACGCTACCACTTGAGGAAGCCCTAATAGACACGTATAGAATTGATTATCATTATCGACATTTACATTATCTTCAAACTGCAATCAAGTAAGTGCTGTGGTACCAAATCAAAGAGTTATATTCTCTGATTAAATTATTATTATATTATATACATTTTAACATATTTTTTTCTCTTCTCATGACAAGGGATGGTGTGAATGTGAAAGGGTATTTTGCATGGTCATTATTGGACAACTTTGAATGGACTGCAGGTTATACTGTACGATTTGGAATCCACTTTGTAGATTACAAAAATGGATTGAAAAGGCACCCAAAACTCTCAGCCAACTGGTTTAGGGATTTCCTAAAAAAATATCATGGTTCGTTTAATACACAAAATGGTAAGTCCATTCCATGCTCTATTTTATGGAATGATCATTCTTATGTTTGGTAAGAAAAAGGAGATAGAAAAGTCATTTCATTCCAAACATATCCACAAAAAAGGAATGATGTGGGAATGGTCATTTCATGCTCCATGAAATTAGCATATTATTGTTTTTGGCAACAACAAAGCATGGGAGAGTCGTCATTGCCACTGCACCACAACGAGGTAATAGCTTCTGCATCTGTGTCTCCACCATTGCTCTCGCTTGATCACAGTGTGTTAGTTGGTTTGCTCGTCCTTGATTGGCATGTGATGAGTTATTTTTAAGCAATGTAAAAACAGAAACAATTTGACTTGTAAATAAATCCATGGTTGTTGAAGCTTAATTTATATGTTGGTTAAGAAAATGTGTGCTTTATGGAAAAGAGGTAACGTTGTTTTAGTTTTAATGTTGTTTTTAAATATGTTAAGGCTGAAGTTTTGGTGAGCATAAAATAAAATAGATAGGAAAGTGAAGCAACCAACCTAAATAAAGACGACACCAAAATTTAAGGTGTAAAATTTTAGATTGGATCGGTTGTTGAATTCATTTAACAAGGAATTGCATGTTTAATCAGTTCAAAATTCAAAAACAAAAATCCACCATGCTTTAAAACTAGATAAAACCAATTAAGCTGGTTGGATAAAGTAAAATTTGAATTAAACCATTTTTTTTTTAACTTTTTCCTTAAAATAGTCAGCAAAAGTTAAAAAATTGTACGTTACTCTATTAGATTAAGTAAACTTATCAATGTTATTCTCCATATTTGAAGTTACATTTTGTGCGTTGAAGATAGATTATGTTTTGTAATTATTTTTCTTCTTCCTCTCGGTAATTAAACATCTTTTAACACTAAGGAAAAAAACTATGAGATGCATATTGGAAAAAAAAAAAATTGAGGTCAATGGCAAAAATGTCCTAAAATGTAGGTTACAAACTAGAACAACGGCCAAAAAACAAATAAAAATAAAATATCCCAATCAAATCTATAAACTAATTTAGGCTAAATTACCTATTAAATACAAATTTTTAAACTAATTACTAAAGTAGCACAAAATCTAAACTATTTTTCAATATGCCACTGTTTAAATTTTCCAAGAAAACGCCATTTTCATTTGATGTATTTACGAAACATTTATACTATAAAATGGCAAAGCAATTGGTGTATTCATAGAAACCAAAACCTGTTAGACGCCAACATAGAAAAAAATAGATCCACATGATGTTTTGTAGGCACCCATATTTTATAAAAAAAAAAATAGATCCACGACCAATCCGAGAGAAATGCGTCATTTTTCCTCCTTGTAAATAAAGACTTTGCCTTGTAAAATTTGTATTCAATCTTAAAAATATTCGACCAACAAATCCAAATCATCCTACAAGTATGCCTACGATCACTTAACAACCAAAAAAAAAAAAAAAAAAACCAAGACAAGAAGAGGTTAAGAATGTTATTAGAGCATCTTTAATCATGATACTCACTAAGATTTCATATCTTAATTATTTATATTATTTTTATAGGTCCCAAGATGATACATCACTCTATACAACTTATACAATTTTCTCTTTACTCATACAACTTTAAAAAAAATTTAAAATGAGTCCCACAAACTATTTTATATTCTTATTTCTAATTAATCTATTATACGATTTTTCTCTTTCCTCCTATAAATCTCTTCTTTCCTTCTTATGAAATACAAGTTGGGTCCCATTTTTTCTATTTATTATTCCATATTTCAACAACCTTCTATCCTCTCTCTCTTCCAACTCATCAAACTCTAGTAGTGCAACAAAGATTGCAACGTTGCATATTTCTGTGCAATGCTTAATTTTCGACCACTAGAGTTGGTCTTAGAGCAAACCATTAAACTCACTTAAGATGTAATACATTATGCAATAATTGAAATAAAATTCTAAACCCTAAAACACAACATGCTTAATCCTCAATGATAACATACCCAAAGAAACAATAATTTCCACTAGACAATAACATAGTAGTTGATTATATTAAACTTACTAATATATATCTTATGTGCTTATCGGAACAAAAACTACAATTTACAACGAGAAAAATAAAAGAAAAATGAAAAAAAAAAATCATTACTAACATGTACTCACAAACTATTTATGTATAAAATGATAAATATTAACTATAAATCTCACACAATAGTATAAACGTGAACACAATACCACCATATATAAGCATAACAAGCACAAATAGCTTATTGTAATTAATCTCCATGCACAAAAAAATAAAATAAAATAAAAACTACCAACAACAAAGGCTAGAGAAAAAAATAACAATAATCAATCCCTACCATTCTCCACAATCTTCATCTCTCAAACAACTATATGTACAAATCTAAATATATAGAAGCACAACTTCGTATAGTAAATAATTAAAAGATGTCATAATCCAATAAAATCAACCAAACAAAATTTAAAAAAAAAAATAAAAATGGACCCCCTCTTTATAACCACTATGAAACCAACTTCTTAAACCCCAAACATAACAATAAATCTATCATCCAAGCACAAATCCACATATTAGACAAATTGTATATATCATAATCTAATAAAATGAATTATAAATTTAAGAAAAAAAAAACTTTCAAATTTGGACCCCTCATCCTCCATAAAACAAACACCTCAAATACAATCAATTAAGAATAAATATGTACATTTCCAAGCATAAGTTAAAGAACAAACATAAAATCCTCAGCAGAAGCCTACATGCATGAGATTAATTGGTAAAAACTCACTAGAACTAATTTCATATAAATTTCAAAGAAAAAAAAAAAAAAAAAATGGAAATATGGTGGAGGGAGGAGGTTGCCAGCAATGAGCTGCTTACCTCTGATGCTGGCAGCCTTCCTCCCGCCGGTAGTGCTGCCTGGAGCGGCTGATGGCTAGTGGAAGTGGTGGGAGGCTGTGGGACAAGAAGAGAGATGGGTTTGGGTGTGTTTGGGTGAGTTGTGTTTGGTTTGGCCAAATCGGGGTTGAAAAAAAAAAAAAAAGTTAAAGTGTAAACCAGTTTGGTGTATTTTAAAAGAAATTTTATTTTAGAAAATGCCAATTGGGTTGAGATTTTATAATAAA
This sequence comes from Bauhinia variegata, assembly GCA_022379115.2. Lineage (NCBI taxonomy): Eukaryota > Viridiplantae > Streptophyta > Magnoliopsida > Fabales > Fabaceae > Bauhinia > Bauhinia variegata. The sequence continues at coordinate 2,945,680 of CM039432.1, forward strand.
AACCTTTCATTAAAACGCCAATCATGATGACATTTTTCAGTTGCTTTTTTTTCACAAATACGCTAAATGGAATAATGTTTCTTTGGTAAAGCCAACAATAGTGGTATATTACGAAATATTTTAAGTTGTGTTAATTTGATAATTAATTTAAAATTTTATATTTTATAGGTAATTTAGCCAATTTAATTCTTGTCAAAATTCAATAATAAATGTAAAGCATAGACGTTACTTTCTTTTAGACCATTGGTGTTCCAAAACATATTTTTGATCATTAGTTTTTTAGTGACTCTCACTAATATAAGTGTGTATTTTTTTAATAAAAAATAGGAAGAGAAAATCAAGAGTATGCTTGCAAAAGTGGATCGTTGGATGAGAGGATAAGAGGACAAATCCAACGGTTAGAAATTGAATAAAGGATGAGACTTTGTCTTCCCAATTTTTACTGTGGGATGGCTAAATTAAAAATAATATATATATATATATATATATATATATATATATATATATATAACGATATATAATTATAAATAAAAAAAATTTAGCATAAAATTAAATTAAATTTTAGGAAAAAAACTTTAGCCATTGATTTTAACACTATATATACTTGCACCTTTGTCAAATTTTTTTCTCACAACCAACTACTTGAATCTTCTCTTTTCTTCACCTCTTTTGTTTATTGATATCTATATTTCATTCTTACATGGATTTTTCTTCACCTCTTCATGCTAATTAACTAGATATTATTATGTATGCTAGTAGTTGTTTAATCTATTTTAATGTATCATTATACATCATGTATTTTAATCTACATAAATTTATTAAAAAATTTTAGTATTAATTTTACATATATGTAGTGTATTAAAAATAAAATAAAATAAATTTAAATATGTCAAATTACAAAAATAAATGTTAAAATAATGTAATGATGTGGTGTAAGGACCCATTTATACAACCAATATGTGTTCCATGACTAGAGAGAATTTTGTTGTTAAGTTGTATAAAGTGTAATAAGTGATGTGTCAGTGTGAGACCCACAGAAAAATTATTAAACAATTCCTTATGCAACAAAAGAGAGTAGCACCTTTAGAGATGCTCTTATGAGTTAGGTTTTAATGAAATTAATGATAAATTTTATTTGTTCGTGCTTAATTGTTTTAAAAAGAAAAAAGTGATTTTTTATTTGTTTTTAATTAAATAATACACTTTTAAATTGGTTCTAAAAAGAATTGGTTTAGAAAATAGACTTTTTATACCAATTCCTTCTACAATCGGTTTATTAATTAGACTTTTTATATCGGTTTTTCTCAATCACTTCTTACACTAGTTGTTAAAGAATTGGTATAAAGAATCCATTTCTCATTAAAAGAAAAAAAGAAGATGGATTTTTTACACCAGTTCTTGTTAGAATCAGTTTAAAAAGTCTACTTTCTGCATTGTTTCTATCAAAACAGGTGTAAATAGTGGCTTTTTCAACTGATTCAAGAAGCCGTGTAAAAAGTCTCAATTTTCTTATATCTTCTATTTCTATACCTGTGCTAAAATCGGTGTAAAAAATAAAAAAATAACTTGTGCAAAAAGTGATTTTTGCACTAATGAGCGTATCTCCTTGGAGCACATCCCAAGAAGAAACTTTGATCTGCAGATTCATTCTGATGGTCACATTGTTGGCACCTTTCACTGTATCCATTCTTTCGGTTCTTATTGGCTTATACAACATGCTTGCTCCCTAAATCAACAACACCCTTCAAGTAAACTCAATTTATCTCCTACGTCAAAATTATCTTAGAGGCTGAAATTATTGGAAAATGATAAAGCATATGTGACTTAAAAAAATTTTAGAAACCCACTTAACAATTAGGCTTCACCTTTTCACAGCTTTTAAGATAGAGGAGTTAGACATCTATTTGATAGATCTTCCATTTCTTTAGTGTAGCCAAAGAAATGATTACGTGAGTTGTCTCCAAGCGATCCACGAGACCAAATACTTCATCATATTCAACTCTATGTTGTTGACTATAACCTTAAGTAAGAGATCTAGCTTTATACTTCTCAACTTCTCCTTGAGCATTTATTTTATAATGCTTCATAATATTCTTTTTTTTCTTTGAAGGGAATAAGGGAGATATATAGAAAAGGGAGAAAACTCACCAATTCTGCATTTTTTGGCTTGATTGCACATGCAACTAGTACATGGATATTTATAGGCGTTCAAGACACCTCTTAATCCAAGTGATACAATAAATTTTAACCTCTGAAAGTTTTGAGTATAGAAAAATACTATGAACCTCAAATACATGAATCAAGCTTAAATAGTTGTTTCATTTTTTAACATTCTCCTTTGGTAACTCCAATCCAAGATTGTATATTTGCAAAACTTTCATACTTCAGTTCTTTTGTGGAAATGGCATCAATTTGACACTACGCTAGGGAAGGTCTTTTACAGTGGTTATTGAGCTCCTTTGTAGCTCTTAGACTCGTTATATATTGAAGAATGCAGTCACTCATAGAATACTCCTTTACTTTTATGTGGTGTATATACGTATTTTTTTTTTAATACAACATTTTCTACACTAAGCTTATCTTGTGAATCACTGTCTATTACTACATATTAGATAATGGTTGATTCTCTAAGCATTGTCTATTGTTGTATTTTTTATGATATATTTGACGGCAGTTCCTCTTTTTAGATCTACCTTTTTTATATTTTTTATTAAATAAAATTTTGGTCTATTGTCCGTGCATAAGCTGGCAAAATTCAATAGCGCAATCACAAATTATATATATATATATACACGCTAAGTACATAAATACAAAAATAAAACTATAATGAACTAATTATACTATATACTACTACTACTACTACTATGCTCAAAAGTATATTGTGAGATTTGGCCTAGTATTGGTTGAGGATAGGTAGTGCATTTAAACTCTAGAGTGAAACCCAAAATTTACATTAAATCATTTAAGTTAGAACCTAATCAATATACTATAAATTGAAGTGAAGTACACATAATAATAAAATGTACTTATCTCAATAGGAATCTTAATTTCATTTTCTGCAATCCTCGTAAACTTCTTCACATAATTTTGTTTTGTACTAAAGCTATTGTTGTTTAGCTTTAGTACATGTAAAATCAATCAAAATTTATGTTCTATGAAATCAATAATAATCACTTTTTGATTAATAAAAATGTTAGACACATCCTTTACATGAGGATGAATGGTCATATTACATGAGAATGAGAAAGAGTAGAGAAATAAATTAGACAATTTTCCAAGAAATGATGCATGTTGGGAAGTATCAAAACATTAAAAATCAGAGATAATATCATGAGATTTGTGCCTTATCTGATAAGTCCAAAAATGTGATCATGCTTATGATTTTACTTTTGATTGGTCTATATATATATATATATATATATATATATAACTGTTCTACCAATATTTTGTATCTAGATTGAGGCACACATACTTTGTATTCGAAGAATTTCAAGTTTTTGGTGTATTTATTATAGACATCGTATTTTATTTACGCTAATTTTTGAAAATTCAAAAAAAGGAAATTAAGAATTTTAAGATTCATTTTGTGACATTTTATTTTTAAATTTAGGTTTATTTTGATTTTTATAGTCTTTTTCTTTAAAAAAAAAAATCCTGAGTTTTGAAACTTACCCCAATTCTTCTCTTTGTTTATGTTAATTTACTTTTCTCTTTCAAATTTCAAATCTTAGTCATTTGTAAATCTCAAAAAAAAAAAAAAAAAAGGAAAAATTTTTGAAATAAGAAGTCAATTTAGTTATATGTGTATGGATACAAAGCATGTTGGATTCAAGCATAAGGGCCGGATGCAAGGCTATGTGGATCAACCCAGCACAGGCTGATGGGGTCTTTATGGTAATTTAACTCTAAAAATAGGTTAGGGGTTAGAATAGAAGAAATGGGGGTTACAAAAGAAATGTCCGTTAAAGAAAGTGCATCAGAAACACACTCACGCCATGGACTCGCACGGAGAAGCATCGGGCAAAACCAGCGCGATTGAATAAAAGGAGGAGGCAAATAACGCTCGGAGAGTGAAAAGGAGGAGAGCGATAGAGTGACAGAGCAAAAGGGGTAAGAGGATAATCTAAGGGAGAAAGACGGAATCGAGAGAAAAACAGGAGACCCTCACACGCCTTCTGAGAGCGAGAAGTGTGAGGTCTCTGTGCTCTGAAGAAAGGGAGGGAAGCGAGAAAGAAAAGAAAGAGAACAGAGCTGATGAAAAATATCTGAAGCAAACAGGTAAAAGGGTTCTCAGAGAAATTGACAAAGGATAGAGCGAAGGAAAGAAAAGGAGCTCGGTGTGGGAGTGTACTGAAACTTTGACTGGGACCTTCATCAGTTTCTGGCTCATACGTCTACTGCTCCAGGTATGAATTTCGTTTACCTTGGTCCTCCTTGAGCTCATTTTGGTGTTTTTGTGTTACCTGCTATCTGGCTGTTCTCAGTTGAGCTGGATGTTTGATTTTCAATCTCTGTTATTTTGATATTTGTCTCTGATATGGTAGTGTTTATTTGATTTCATTCTCTTTCTTGCACTTCTATGCCCATCTTACGCGTCGTATGACTTGGTTATTGGAATTCTGATGCAGATAATTGAAGATGGTTTGAATTTCACATAATTTTTTTTAAATCTTTAATTGTTTGTGTAGTAAGTTTGGTGAATCTGATTGTTATTTTTGTAAGTGTTTGAGCAGTATTCGGGGTTCTGTTGCCTAATTTTTTCTTTGTTATTTCACGGCTTCTTGATCTTGGCTATGTGAATTTGGAATTTCTGTTTTAGAACGCTTAATTTCAGGATCTGGTTGTTTTCATGTTGAATTTAAAATTGTTTCAAATTAGATATGAGTTGGTTTGGTTTATGATTAGTCAAATTTCATTTGTCTAGGTTGGGATTAGAGAGCCAAAAGTGAACCGTAAAAAAAAAAAAATTATAACGTGGCATGGCTATAACAATGGGAAAATACTTAGTTCTGTTTTGCTGCTTTAATTTGGAAAAAATGTGTAAATTTTGTGAGATCACGATGATTCTAGCCATCTGGGTGGTGCATAAGTTCTGTGATTCATGCTCTCTAATTGATGTTTGGATAAAGCATGTTGGTTTTCAATATTTAGTAAGAATTTGATTCTAAGAATCATCTGGGTTTGTGTCTCTTGTTGCTTGCCGTATTTCATGCCTTTTCTGTGCTCAATGGGTATCTGTTGGAAAGAAATGTTTGGGAAAAATCTAAATAGTTCCCATATTTTCTAGTATAACCCTTCACAACAAACAGAAAATTGTTGAGATTAAATAAATCTGTGAAAAGTAATTACTCGTTCTGTGAGAAGCTCCACGGAAATCTCTTCCCAACTGTTTATTATGATTTCTCAAAATTAAGAATTTAATAGTTCCTTTCATCCAAAGAACTCAGTAAGCTCAATAACTGTTGTTTTGCATACTTTCAGCAGAATTGCACAAGATAGAAAGAAAGGAAGATGGTGTTTGGACAAGTAGTGATTGGGCCTCCTGGGTCTGGTAAAACAACTTACTGTAATGGCATGTCTCAGTTCCTTAAACTTATTGGGAGGTAATGGACTCTCTTTTTCCATGCTATTAAGGAAATAAAAATTCATTATTTCTATTTTGATTTTGCATATATTGGCTTGTTTTATTTCTTAGGAAAAATAGGAAATTTAACTATATTGCTTACACTTGACATTCAGTGACATACCACCTGTGTTCTCAGCACTTGAAATAGGATTAGTTGTGACATTAGTTGGATGGAAATTTAGATTTTCTGCCAATTTGGTTATTGTAATTCAGTGCATATATTTTTGTACTGCAGGAAAGTTGCTGTTGTCAATTTGGATCCTGCAAATGATGCATTGCCGTATCCTTCCCTTTTTCTCTTTTGTTGGCTCCGTTGTCCTTCAAAGTGTCGCTTATATATGTATTTGTTAATACACATGGTTTCCCTTACACATATTATAGCTATGAGTGTTCTGTCAACATTGAGGATCTTGTGAAACTAAGTGATGTGATGGCGGAACATTCTCTTGGTCCAAATGGGGGTGAGCTTATTAACTTTTATGGATTAAATATAATTTATGTTTTAGCACTGAAATTGTTTTAAGCAATATGTGATCAATAGTACTATCTGATGAATGATTATTAGTTTTTACAGGTGCAATTTTATATTCATGAACAGCATGGGCTTATAGTTTTCTATCTTGGGCTTATAATAGGTGACTTTATGAGTTATTCTTGTCTGTCAAGTGTGTGCTTTTTAAGGTTTCCTTTGGCTTTTAAATGCAGGTCTTGCGTATTGTATGGATTATTTGGAGAAAAATATTGACTGGTTGCAAGATAAATTGAAGCCTCTTTTGAAAGGTCGGTACATTATATCCTGTTTACTGTATGTATCACTTTAAACTTTCTAAGATTTTTATCTTAAAGAGACTATTCGTTTTTCTCTTTGATCAGTCAACATATTCTAGTGCCTGACGATAGTGTTAATGTTTCAGATCATTATCTGCTCTTTGATTTTCCTGGCCAAGTGGAACTATTTTTCCTTCATTCCAATGCCAAGAAGGTCATCATGAAACTAATTAAGAAATTGAATCTACAGGTATGAATATGTTTTCTACGTTTTTGTGGTATCTAAGTGTTTGTATGATGAAGAACTTATTAGCTCGTTCATTTTATGCAGCTGACTGCCTTGCATTTAGTTGATGCTCACCTTTGTAGTGATCCTGGGAAGTATATCAGTGCACTGTTTCTATCCTTATCTACGATGTTACATCTGGAACTCCCCCACCTCAATGTTTTGTCAAAAATTGATTTAATTGAGAGCTACGGAAAGCTAGGTGCTGTAATTACTTGCTTTTGGATATTAGAGGTGCTATCTACATTATCTTTAAAGCTGGTTAAAGATGACCAAGACTTATACTATTTTTTTAATGGTTGCAGCCTTTAACCTAGATTTCTATACGGATGTGCAAGATTTGTCATATTTACAGTATCATCTTGATCAGGACCCTCGCTCTGCTAAGTACAGGTGTGATCTCTAAAAGACTTTCTATGCTAAATTGTTTTTTGAATTTTTTTTGAATTGTTATTTCTTTAGCATAGATCTAGATTCTGCAGTGTCTCTTGTTATTGTGTCTACCTTGGGTGATCTGTCTTGCCGATTGCTTCCCCTTCCCAAAAAAAATAAAGAAAAAATTTCTCTATACTACTTGAGAATCACAGAAGGAGAAGAGACAGATTTTGATTATAATGATAACAATAAAATTTGTGCTTGCTATAATGATACTAATATACCTAATTGCATATTGTAACTGGATAACTATACTAGTCTGCTTAGTGGAGTGATGCTAAGGCATGAATTGCAAAACTGTTCTAGATGACCACACGTTTAAATTGGATCTAATGATGATTTCAACGTTAGGTGCTTCCATGAGAGTATTAGTGCACAATAACTACTTCCTTTGAAAGAAAAAATAGAAAAGGGAATATACGATAAAAATCTGGTCATTGGCTTATTTGTTTCATTTACATCGTCAAAATGGGCTCAGGGTCTAAATTATCCTCATGAGATATGTGCCTATGTTAGACCATCAGTTGTTTTTAGCGTATACATTTATAATTTCAATTGTAAAGGTGGTGGAAATGTTGACAAAGATGGGTTTTAATTGGTTGGGTGGAAGTTTATTTTTGTCAGTTTGTATCATGATTATGAATTTTCTCCAACAGCTTTTGTTGAGAAGAGACTGCTATTTTGGTTACACTTATCAGCATATCCTGATTGTCTAATGTTTCTGTAAGTTATCTGCAATAATTAAGTAAACTCATTGATGTTTGTTATGTGGCATTTGATGCTTTTATTTCCCACCTCCTTTTAAGAATTCAGGTCAATATGTCCTTGCGTCTTGTTTTTCAGCCACAAATAGCCCTTTGATTTTTGGATGTTAATTTTCTTTGCAGAAGGCTCACAAAGGAATTATGTGAAGTTATAGAAAATTTTAGTCTTGTGAATTTTACAACCTTAGATATTCAGGTACACCAACTGTCTCTAGATCTTTGATGAATTCCTTTCAAATATTGAGAATTTTGTTATTAGTCAGAATCTCCTTTTCAGGACAAAGAAAGTGTAGGAAATTTAGTGAAGCTGATAGACAAAAGTAATGGCTATATATTTGCTGGCATAGAAGCAAGTGCAGTTGAATTCAGCAAGATTGCTGTTGGTCCGGTTGATTGGGATTATTATAGATATCCTTTTCCTCTCTGGAAGCATTATATATCTATTGATGCAACTGTGCAACTTTTTATACTTTCCTTTGCTATCTCTGGTATGAAGATATATTGAAGTTGTGACTAAAAGTAGCTAATGTTTTTTTTTTTGGTCCAGGGACTGGCTTACTTGTGTATGAATTTGAAATAGATGAAGTTTAAATTTCTGCAATCTAGAGCTTCTTATAACCAATTGTTGAATCTAGATGCATTTGAGCTCCAAATGTTTCAACTTTAGGCTTTGATTAAGTGATCATGCATGTCTCAAATATATTCTACATAGCCATAGTTAGAATATTGAGTTGAGAATTTCCCTTAACTCAGCAGCTTACAGTTGCAGCAGTTCAAGAAAAGTACATGAAGGATGATGAAGATATGGAATAGAGTTTATGAGGAAGCTGAAACTATTTCAGTAAGAGAATGGCATCTTGGCAAACAAGTTATTTGTTGTCTATGTACAAGTTGAGATCTATGTTAGTTTGAGTTTCCAGTCTTCCCGAACTATAACGCATATTTTTTGTTTGTAAATTTTGAATGTAATGAAATAGTTTTGTCTCAATTACTCATTTTCTTTATCTCTATGTTATCTTGTTCTAAGAGGAACTTACTCTTTCTTCCACAAAACCAAATGAAATTAACAATGAGGTATATGGTGGCCTGGTAAAATAACAGTCAGAGGTTTCAAAATAGAGAATAATAACTGAAAAAATCTTTTTAATAAGAATAATCTTAAGGTTTCAAACTTAGACATTTATCCTGTAATCTTTCAAGGCACAGCTTGATTGCTTTTCTTATTTCATTGGTGGATGGATTAGTTTTCCTGCTTGAAGTGTTTTTTTTTATGCCCCTAACTCGACTATGGTCTTTTGGGTTACCCAGAGCCACGGCCAATTTGTCCACCTGACAGGATTGTTGTAATTCCTCTTCGGTAACAAACTGTGAATAGCCTCTTGTTCCACATAAGATTAATAAACATTTTACTATTGTTTTACACAAATGCAAAAAAGGGTTTAGGGTGAACTTGATATCTACACAATTTTCCCAGACTCTCGAAATGGCATGTTCATTGCCTTGTCTTTGTTCACACCGGCCTCCGTTCATACCATGTGATAGGACATAGATCCCCCCCTTTTTCGTGACTTGTTTTGTTTTGTTGGCTCTAGCTCCTGCTAGAGACATGAAAACCCCACCCTTGATTTCCTTTCCTATAGGGCAGGGTAGGCTATATTGTGGGGATGCTGATGATTTTTTCTCACCTACTTTATGTGAAAATATTAAACAAATGTAAGTGAGAAATCAAGGGAAGCATGCACTAAAGAATTATAGAATGGCTAATTAAACAACGTATACTTTGAAATCATTGCTAAAACTACGACTCACAAAAGTTCTCCAAGTATCCACAATTATCATGTGTGCATATTTTAAAGGGGGTTCCAAATAGGGTTCCAACTGCATCTTTCATTTATTTTCTGTTAAATTCAGCCCACGAATTCTTTAGAAGTTTTCTAGCTTCTTTTAGTACAAACTCCATGTGGCCTTTATCCTCATTATCAAATGCTCTAGCAACAAAATAAAAACAAACCGTTAAACACAAGCAATTAATATAATGAAACCATCTGCTTAACTGAAGATTGTTACACCAACAACCTTCCTAATGACATCTATCATTGATTGTGGGACTTCATCTTATTTTTTGTAAGCAATTGAAGCGGATTGTCATGTCATAACCCCAATATAGCTCACAAATTGCTCCTTGGGGTCAATTGGACGGCCTTTGCAATTTCAAAAAACTTCTAATTTAATTCCTTTATTTATTGCCAGAATCACCATCTCAGATTTGTTTATCCTGCGTGCCATATGATTTACGTTGTGGGTGGGAGAAGAAGTGTTACATTCATTAATTGGGACTTCCTTTAAGTGATTCTATGTGATCACAGTCCATGTTCAAAGCTTAAAACTTGTTTAATTTAGTTGTTGTGCTATAGTCTATGCATGTCAAATTTTGGTACAATTACCAGGCTTGATTTTTTTTGGTGTCATTTTATATATTCTTTCCCTCTCTATCCATCGCCATTTGTTTGTGTTATTTTGATACATTTTTAGATATTTGCCCGTTTTCTTGTAAAAATCAAGACAAATCAACTATCTCCAATTGACCAATAAATTAATAAGCTAATAGATTTTGGCTTAGACAGCTTATAAATGGAAGGATGACCAAGAATATATACCTACACATATATATGTACGTATATATAATTAGTATGACATGGATAAGAGTAGTGGCTTTTTAATATTATTGATGGTGATGTAACACTTAGAAAGAAAGTATCAAACGCTATATTCTTTCAAGTTCTTGCTTAGTTTTCTTTCCAATAATTTTGCCTTTTAAAATATGGACCAAGTTATTCCCCATAGCATACAACATTTGCATCAAGTGATATTATTTCTTTAAGTCGTTGACCATTTTCACTATTGTTTTGTGTAAGTTCCTAAAGCAACAGACAAGTTGCCTTTGTGATGAGGACAAGTGTACATGGGTAATTTGTTGAAAATCTATAGCAAAATTTGGTTTTAGGCAGCTTAAAAATGACATTATTTTTTAATTTGGAAACTCCCAATTAATAGTGTTATATGTTTGTCTCGAGGGATACTCCAGATATTTTAAGGTTTTTGCCTTTAAACGGCATTGGACATTTTATTTAGCCTTCAAGTAGCAAAATGAAGCAAAATTTGATGTAATTGGTTTTAAACATGGCATTATTTTAGTAAAAGAAAAGCCAAATTTTGAAGCATTATCTGTTTTCTGGTTGTCTTTACTATTTTTCTTCACTCTTAGCTATTTTGTAAATTATTCTTACAGCCTTAACATGTCTTCATTTTCTATTTAACGCCCCAAATGGGATCAAGCCATCCATTGTTATCGATTATGGCATTCAACAAAGACATCATGCTCTCACTATGCCTTTTGGCCTTTCTCGGCTCATTCGTTTCTATCGCAGAAACTGTTTCACCAGTTCTTGATGTTTCTTCTCTCAATCGAACCAGCTTCCCAGAAGGCTTTATTTTTGGGTCTGCATCCTCTGCATACCAGGTATATCTAGCTTGGACTAAATTTTCAAGGGTACCGAAGGGATATTTTTTCCTTTAAAAAAAAGAAAAGAAAAGAGGGGCTCCAATATATATATATATATATATATGAGGATTAATTTAGGTGAAAATCAAGTGGAGTTAACCCTAAATAAATTGAAGATTTTTGTTTTTTTGTCTTCTCACACAATATCGTTAATTTAAAAAAAAAAATTATGTTTCAAACTAAACAGATAAATTATCATATTTTAAATGAAGAATAAATGTAAACTTTCAGTGTAAACAAAAAAACACCTAAGTCTATATTTATTTTAACTTGAAATATAAAAGTTAATTTTATCAAATTTAAAATGTAAAGGTCTTTTTTACAATTAACAATAATATGAGGGACAAAAATTTTTTTTTTCAAGTTGATAGTACTTTTTAAGTTGAATTTGAATATTGCTTATTTTGTTAATACTTTTGTGTTGTTTTACGCTCAGTCTGAAGGTGCTGCAAATACAGACGGTAGAGGACCAAGTATATGGGATACTTACACCCATCAATATCCTGGTATGTGCACTGTAAAATGAGTTTTCCTCTTGAATTCAAGAATTTTTTTTAAGAAAAATGTTTTAATCACGTGAAAATAGATTGTACGGTAACTAATTTTTATATGAATCAATGTTATGTTCGCATATTTTATTTTATATAAGAATTTTTTGAAGTATCAAACTACTAAAATAATTTGCTAGAAACTTAATGAGTGGAAAATTGGTGAAAAAAGAATAGGTAGAAGAGCTTCTTGGGTAAAAGCGAAAGCTCCAAAATATTTGTTTCTAAGAAAAAGCTCTTGTATACTTGATGAATGATGATTTCATGAATATGACTTGGGAGTTGGGAAAACCTTTCTAATCTTAAAGGATGTGCAGATAATTACTTGAGCTATTCCTTGGAAGATAATAATTTTTATGCGTCTGCATAAAAAGTTATGTCTACTTATTGATGAAATAATATGCAGAGAAAATAAATGATAGAAGCAACGCAGATGTGGCAGTTGACGGATATCATCGCTACAAGGTATTCATTCTTCAAAATTATCAGACAAAAATTTGGTTGCTTTTGTTCTTGGACATCATGTTGGCTTCAATAATTTCATTTTAGTTATTTCTTTTAATTAATCACTGTTTTCCAGATAAATTTGATCCACAAGTTAATTTTAACTCAAATCCTAAATCAAATATATGAAGTAAATAAATTTCTTCACAATTTTTTTAAATAATAATTTCATGGAGGAAATAATTCCCAGTTTCATACTCTTAAAATGAAAGACTCTAAGATAATGACATATTTTAACAAGATAACCACGTATCGCAACACAACAACAACATTTTACATAAGAGAATGAGTCAATGACATATATGAGCATAAGCTTATATAGATGGAATTTCTATTAACATTAAGGAACCCAAATTATTCTCCCTTTTTTCAGTATGTTCCTCAACAACATTAATCCATCCAATCTAGCTTTTACAGGAAGATGTTGGCATTCAGAGGGATATGAATTTAGATGCTTACAGATTTTCCATATCTTGGTCTAGAATATTGCCAGGTAAGTTATATTTTGTATTCTTTCTCTACTAACGTTTTCTTGCCTAACTAGACAAATCTTTTAACCTAGTTCATGTGTTTGCAGAAGGAAAGCTAAGTGGAGGTGTAAACCAAGAGGGAATCAAATATTACAACAACCTCATCGATGAGCTGTTGGCCAAGGGTCAAAATCCAGCACCCATTTTTCTTTTTCTTACTTAATTATTATAATAAATAACTAACAAAAATTTAGAAACTCAATGAGATTTATTTTTGCAGGTCTGCAACCATTTGTGACCCTTTTTCATTTTGATGTTCCCCAAGCCTTAGAAGACGAGTATGGTGGTTTCTTAAGCCCTCAAATTGCGTAAGTGCAACACTTTCTTATACATCCTGCAATATTAATTATCCAAACCACTTTTGGGAAAAAAGATTGAGGTGCTTCAAGTTAGCACTAGGGCATTTTAATCTTGTTATGTTAATCTCAATGACTAATTATATGATGTTATTGATTAATTTTTAAACACGTATATGCATGTAGCACGGATTTTCAGGAGTATGCAGATATTTGCTTTAAGGAATTTGGTGATAGAGTGAAGTATTGGATCACTTTGAATGAGCCATGGACAGTGAGTCAGGGTGGCTATGCATCTGGCTCGATGGCACCGGGTCGCTGTTCTGATTGGATGAATCTAAATTGCACTGGTGGTGATACAGGGACAGAGCCTTATTTGGCTTCTCACAATCAACTTCTTGCTCATGCAGCTGCTGTGAGATTGTACAGAATCAACTATAAGGTTTTGTTTAGTAGTTGATGAGATTCTTTTTATTTATTTATTTATTTATTTTTTTGATTAGTCATTTCTCAAGTTTTTCTCAGAGTACACAGACCTTTACACATTGTTTCCAAGGATTACACAAGGGATTATGGGATGGGATAGAATATCTTTTATAACGAATTTAGCTTCTAATGACTATTGAACCAAAAAATAGCTGTTATTTTCAAGAGAACAATAGCACTTCACCAAATAACCAAACACTTGTTCGTGTTTGCAGGCAACTCAAAAGGGTTTGATAGGCATAACCTTGAATTCAAACTGGTATGTACCAGTGTCAGATAAAAAACCTGATCAAGATGCTGCTCAACGAGCTCTTGACTTCAATTATGGATGGTAAGTTTTAAATACATGGACTAGAGTCATTATACTAATTGATCACATATGTTCATCATATTAATTCTTTCTAAGGTTCAATTACCACACCCTGTTGATGCCACACTTTATTTCATATGCCACACCTTTAATTATAAGATATTGTTGATTTAAAAAAGTATCATTTTATAAGACAAATTTTCACGTAAAATGATAGTAGTTTATATAAGCAAAATAACATGTGAACATATATAGCAGCTCCCTATTTTTCTTGACAAAATTATATCATAACGTATAATATTAAATTTGAATATATGTTTTTCCAAATAAACCACACTAATGGTTTTAAGCCATGGTAGGCAAGTACAATTACATCTGCAAAATTGCAGTATCAGCCAATGCAACCATGTTTTTCTCAATTGTGGATTGTTAATAGCACATATTTTCTACGAATTTTGTATTGGCTGCAATTCAATACATCTTCACAACACTTTATTACTTGTTGTAGGTTTATGCAACCACTAACAACAGGCGAGTACCCTGAAAGCATGCAATCTCTTGTGGGAACACGACTGCCCAAATTCACTAAGGAGCAATCTGATCTAGTTAGAGGATCATATGATTTTTTGGGGCTAAACTACTACACTGCCCAGTATGCTGCCGATACAACTAAACCAAGCAATGCCAAACCCAGCTTTTTCACTGATTCTCTTGCCAATCTTACATGTAAGTCTTTCATCAGATATCTCCTATATCATACGTGAATGCAAATATGCTTTTAATTGGTTAAAGTGTAACTTTGGTTTGTTCATATGTATTATGACAGTTGAGAATGCTGGGAAGCCCATTGGACCAAGGGTACGTACGCACGTGAACTTACCAAAAATTCTTAGCTACATCAAGAGTATTGCACGTAACATAATTTGATGTGTGTTTATAAGAGTACTACCGTCTTTGAACCTTAGAATATCTTCGTTTTATTACAACTGAAGTAGCAATTGCATATGTAATTCTTTATCTCATTTTTTTATTTTATATATTTATCCAAGAGGAATTTATGAATTGCTTGTCTACACAAAGAGAACCTACAACAACCCTTTAATCTACATTACTGAAAATGGTAAATTTACAAAAAGAAAAATTTATTTTCCTTGCATTTTTGTCGTCCAATTATACTTATACGCAAAATTGCCTTTATCTGGAAGCCAATTATATGTTCATGTGATTTAAATTTTGCATAATTTAAAAAAATTTTAGGTATGGATGAGATCAACGATCCAACGCTACCACTTGAGAAAGCACTTACGGATACTAAGAGAGTTGAATTTTATCAACAGCATCTCTATTATGTCAATAATGCAATCAAGTAAGTGGTGCACCTAATTGGTTAGTCATACTAAGATTTATTTAATTAATAATGATAAACTTCATGCATTTTAACTAAAACCTTTTGTTGGCTTTTGATGTTTTCAAGGGATGGTGTGAATGTAAAAGGATATTTTGCTTGGTCATTGTTGGACACCTTTGAATGGCCTTCAGGATACACAGTCCGATTTGGAATGAATTTCGTTGATTTCAAAAACGGCTTGACAAGATACCCGAAACTCTCTGCCAAATGGTTCAAAAATTTTCTCAACAAATGCTAGAGTTCACATGTGTGGAGATGATTCTTGAAATGTAATGACATGAAACATCTGGAAAGATGTAATCATGATAATTTGATCATGTGATCATATGAGCACAAGCTAAGCTTAGCTCTTCTTATTTTTAAGTAAAGGCAGGGAAAATTGTTTACGATTTAAAATTTTATAAGATAATATTCACACAGTAATGTATGATCTGGACAATCAAGATTGTATTATAGTACTGACTGCCATAAAAGAAATAATGAAATAAATAAAATTTCCGTAATCATTATATCTCTCAGGACTATCATATATATATATATATATATATATATATATATTATTGGAGATGCAATTGTGAGATGGAATAGCATGAAGTCCTACATTAAAAAACTCATACACCTAAAGGCTTATGTTTTTGCATTGAAAAAAAGTGTCAAGCCCATAAAGTAAGATCTCTCACACGTCCATTCTAGGGTTTATAATTTTAGGAATCAATGTTATTTTTATTCTGTTTGGACAATTATTTTTTTCCGTTATCACCATTTTTCTAATTCAAGATTCAGGTTACTTTACTATTAGGTTATTGGGGTTGCTTCATTATTGAGTATTTAATCATTTGGCCACTTTATTTCCTATAAATAGTCTCCTTTTGTAAACACTATCACAGACTCTTATGATTTATAGTGGTTGTGATCATTTTCATTTCAAAGACGATATGAGCTTGAGTTGCATCACACTGGTGGGGCACGTGATTTCATTATGGTAGTCGTTAATAGGTTTTCTAAGATAGCACGCTTCATCCCTTGTACTATGTTTGTTGCGCATCTCTATGATCTTCCTACTTCTATTGTGTTTGATTGGGATGTCAAGTTCATCAGTTATTTCTGGAAAACCTTGAGGAAATTGTTTGGTACATAGTTGAAATTTTCTTTTGCCATCCACCCTAAAAAGACGGCCAAATTGAGGTTATAATATGCTTTTATCTAAATTTGAGCATTCATATTTAACACAACAATATTTAACAAGTCAATTGGTATAAATTTCTAAAGTCTTATATACATGATATCATGGAAATTATTAGGTACCCAATCTAGGATAGGCATCTACTAACGTCGGTCGGAAGGTAGCTAATTAGCTCAATAGATATCAACATATCCCCAATTAATTTCAACATAATATTATATAGTTTGTTTCCGTTCACTAAATTTGTTCCGAAGATATTAAATTTGTAAAATGAAAAATTTAATCCCAACTTCTGTAAAGAGGTTTCGGAAGTCAAGCCATTGAGGACGAAGGCCTAATATCTTAACGAAAAATACAGGAATAGACCATGATTATAATATTCATCGTTATGTATATAGACCATCCATTTTTCCTCTAGCATGTTGCAAAAGTCAAAACTCGTATTTTCCATGTGACGAAAAAAGAGATTATTGTTTAAAGATTCTCACCTGCTCTATTGTTTTATATGTTTATTTAGCTTTCACAAAATATTTTGTTGTGCATTAAAAGGAAAGGAGACATCATTATCCACCATCTATTATTGCCAAGGAAGAAATTTAAAAGACAAAAAAAGATTGATATATATCTATATGAAGTTGACTTTTATTATATTTTAGTTCTCTTTGGTTATAATTAATTTGTCAGATTTGGCACCTAGATATGCATACGTCCTCTCTATATATACATATAACTAACTGTGTTTGTGACAAAACAAAGTGCTTCAACTAAATTATGGCATTCAAGCTTCATTTTCTCCTCAGTCTTTTACTTGTAAACTCATTGACAATCAATGAAGCTGGAATGATCAGTTATGGTACCTCCTGTCTTAACCGTAGTAGTTTTCCAGTAGGTTTTATTTTCGGGGCAGCGTCGTCATCCTACCAGGTGTCATATCATCGACCTGAAACTTGTCAATCCATTTTAAGTGACTTCTATTCTATATTATCTATTCTTGGTAGTGTAGCCTACAATAACGTATTTTTGAAGCCCTCACTTCTCTTTAGAATGAGTGTAAGTACTTTATAAGTATTATTTCAGGCAAGCCTTTATCTGCATTAGAACATGACACTATTCCGTTACCCTAAAATTTGTTTAAATATATCGCATCATATATACGAATATGGGCCCATGCCAATATATATATTTGGAAAACTTTCCTATATCTTGCAATGTTGTGTACATACTAGGTGGCTACAAGATCTTCATAGTGGTATCAAAATCATTACATGGGTCCTATTGTAACCCATCTAATATAAAAAATGTTGTAGACTACACCAACCACAATAGGTGATATAGAATAGTTGTTTCGTCATATTATATTTTTATATTACGACTTTAAATTTGAAAATATCTCTATATATGAACAATTTTCAGTATGAAGGTGCAGCAAAAGAGGGAGGCAGAGGGCCAAGTATATGGGATACTTACTCTCATAAATACCCAGGTGTTCTCTTCTATCTTTATCTCGTAATAAAAAAAATCTACAGTGGAAATTAAAATGAATATGGACATTGATTTAATTAGATTTTAGCAATTTGTTAATGGAATTGTAGCGAATATTTAATTCATGATTGTTAACTATGTCAGTTCAAACTAGAAAAACTCATGGCTTCTTATATCCATAAGGGATAACAAGGATTAAATGAAGACTTACAACTCTTTTTTTTTTAGATTCTCACAAATTGTTAATATTGCTGAGGTTATATAGTTTATGAAGAATATTTTTATCAACAATATTTCTTGTATAACGTCTTTTTAGATGATCGAATAATATTAAAATATTTCAATCATTTGCCAGTGGAGTAATTACCCCGAATACAGACAGACAATGAAATATACCTATTACAGCAAATGAATGCCTCTCTCTCTCTCTCTCTCTCTCTCTCTCTCTCTCTCTCTCTCTCTATATATATATATATATATATATATATATATATAATATAGACTTACTTCTAGAAATTCTCCATTAATAGTTTAATGTCTTTCTTGACCAACCAACTTTCGATATATATGTGTATATATATATATAGACTCAATCAAATTATATCTGGAAATGGCAGAAAAGATAGCAGACAGGAGCAACGGAGATGTTGCTGTTGATGCGTACCATCGTTACAAGGTAAAATATTTGATGAGTTGATGCTCACTACAATTTGTACAAATTAGTGATAGTATCTTGGAATCAATTTTACATTGACTAGAATCATCAAATTATATTTATGTTCCAATGATTTAAAAATTGGTGTTTCTAATCTTAATTTTTATGTTATTGTATCAGTTTAATCAAGGTATTACTCTTTTCTTTGGTAAATTTGCTTGTGAAGTAGTTCCACCAAAATTTTCTCTAAAGCTTCTAATTTTTGGCCAATCAGGTTGGATTAAGAATTTAATACTTGATTAAAATCAAGGCTTAATTTCAAATTTCATTTTACGCAGACCCTTTTAATTGAATAATTTGTAAGTATCAATATAAATACTCTTGATCCTATGTCTCTATATTTTTACTACCGAAAGGGTAAAGAAAAGTTTAGGGAACCCAGTGTGTTAAGGCATTATTGGATATTCACCTTAAAACACTAAATAAAAACAAATGTATTAAAGTGTATTGGAGAGTTCATGTATATTGCTTGGTGTGTTAAAGACATCTTCTTGGCTTGCAAAATTGTTCTTTGGAATTCCTGTGCTTTTACAGGGGGATGTTGGGATCATGAAACAGATGAACTTGGATGCATATAGGCTCTCTATCTCTTGGTCTAGAATACTACCAAGTAAGTTTAAGGAATTTGGTACATTAATTGGCATTTTCGTAAAGGTACATATAAGATGGCTAAATTTCTATATATAGGGTATTCAAAATATACAATAAATTAGAATATAAGATATCTAATAATTTAAGGTTTTGGGTATTTTATGTATATTGTAAATTTTTTAATACATAATGCTATGAAAGCTTGAACTTCTAAATTATTTTAAATTCTCTCCGCTGGATAAAAAATAGTGCCTTGAGTAATTACTCTTTCAGTTTCCTGGCAAACATATAAAAATAATAGTATAACAAATATATCCTCAATCATTTGAATACGAATTGTTGGATTTAACCAAAAATATACGATGATTGGGTAATTTTCAGAAGGAAGGCCTAGTGGAGGAGTGAACGGGAAGGAATCAACTACTACAACAATCTTATAAATGAGTTGCTGGCCAACGGTAATACTTGATCTTCACAAATCTCATATTCATACATAATAATCATTAAAGATTTTCATATAAAGTAAACAAAATAATTTAAAACTATACTCTAATTAATTACTCTGATATGTTTGTAATTTGGCATCACTTATTGCAGGTATAAAACCTTTTGTCACTATCTTTCATTGGGATCTTCCTCAAACCTTGGAACATGAATATGGAGGCTCCTTAAGCCCTCGCATTGTGTGAGTGCTTTGACACACCTATTATCTTCTGTGTTCAGCTTTTGTATTAGGCTAGGATTCTACTAGATATATTTTAGCCATTTATCTTTATTAGTTGTCCACCACATCACCTAATGCACACTTCTTGATTGAATATGGGCCCTTCATGTGTTGCTTAGCAAAGAAATAGCAGAGGAAACTCAACAGAGAAGCTAGATCCATCATCTTACATATCACTAGATAGATATACCGCCAATTAATGTTAAAAGAAGAAGTGAAAATGGAAAATGGAGGGGGCAGTGTTGGCTCATCACAAGTGACCATGTGTAAGTTGGGGAAGTCCGACGATGGAGAGAACTAAGGCTTGTAAACGACACACAGGAGATCCCCCTCATTTAAATGGAAGCTTTTGTGTTTAAGTTGTTAAGCCATAGGCACAGTTTATTGGGAGCAAATTTGTTGTCTCATATATTGTTATTTTTATTGTGATTGGTCTCAGACAATGTGATCATCCATTATATAATGTTATTATATAACTTTTGAATTATCATAACGAGTGAAATAACATATAGGACAATAAATTTTCTGCCTAGCTTGTTATGCAGTGCTTCTCCATACATAAATTGCTTTTTTTCAAATGTTT